>JADLZK010010991.1:0-304784 GCA_015847255.1 Hyparrhenia diplandra
ATGTGGTGTACGTGATGATTGGCTGATTACATAGGAGTATATTACAGTTTATTAGTGGGTTATGAATTTGTTTGCACGTAGTATTATTCTGGAAGGTCATCAAGTGATGATGACACTCATAAGGAGCATCGTCATGTGCTCTCTCTGGTAATAAGAAGTATTCATGCTAGTGCGCTGACCAGAGTAATTCATTGCCCAAATCGTAAGATTTTGTTTGCACTATAGCTGGTGTGACATGCATACATTCATGTTTGATATATTCATGACATGCATCCAACAATTCATTTTCCCTCTTGACATTGGATCCTCAAATTTCTGGTCTCTGAGTGTAATGTGATCTCTGATAACTATTTGACTTACATGAAAAATTAAAAGAGACTTTACCTTCTGAAGCTAGTTTTGCATAAATGTTCTTGACATTAGATCCTCAAATATATGTTTTGTTTAGAAGAAGAATCAAGTTCAACAATTATTGAGTGTATGTAGTGGCTAAACAATGTTGGTATATTATCTCTGAGATCTATCCTTAATATCAAAGTAGAAGGTCATAGTTGATGTAGGGCAATACTGGCTTAGTAATAAAGAAAATGTTGGGCTGAACATTATTACATCTGCAGTTCTTAATTTGGTCTTTATGGAAACTCAGGAATGAGATTTATTTTCAGAGTGTTGGATATGGAGGAGTATGGAAATGCTTCTCTACAGGGTAAGTGGTGGAGGTCTAGAATTGGGTGGCCTTATACCCACAAGAAAAAGAAAGAGCAATTGCTGGACTTCATGGACAAGTTCAAAGGAGATGCAAGGAAGGTCTTCTATATCCCATATCGGGGGGCTACCTGAAGACCGCTGGAAAGGAAGCTAGGTGCTGGTGACCTAAAGTTGGGGTCTGTGCATCTTGAGGATATATATGGAGGCAGGCGAAATGTTGCCTGCAGGCCCATGGTGGTGTGCCGTTAACAATGCTTTAGAGATGGTGTTAAGTTTCAAGTCGTCACTGGCTTAATTAGTAGAGTGTTTGCTTTCAGTTTCTGTCAGACCCTATAGACTATGTGGTGCTTTGTGAGTATGTGCGGTGCGGGTATGTATGTCTGATATTTTCCCATTTCTAGCGTGTGTTGGGTGTTCTTTAAACTCTGTGTTGTAACTGCATGATGCTATGATCTTTTATGATAATGGAAAGCATGGGTGATCTGCCCTTGAACTCTAAAAAAAAAGAAATCTTCGTGAGGATGAACAATAGTAGAACAATTCATCCAAACTTTCAATGAAAACATGTCACTTCATGTGATCTTGTATAATTTTTGTCTCCTTTGTCCGGTGAAGAAGCATGGCTTCTTGCATCTACATATACATATACATATATAGTGTCTCCAAGTGCTGATTTGGTAATGCATTTTGCATGATTGCTGGATGGGGTCTTCCAGTTTGCCCCACAACATAAACTGTAGAGAGAGATAGATCCCATTCTCTCAGTCCAACATACACACCCACTGTCATCACTACCGACAACATTGTAGGGCCTCCATGAACACTACCCCAGATTTTCAAAAAACCCATCACAAAACCGGTAGTGATGGGGCTTCACATCACTGCTTGTTCCCAAAAACCGGTAGTTTAGAACCGACGGTGATGTCGATTTTCAGGAAATCACAAAAAACAGGCTGAAAAATGTAAAAAAAAAAGGAAAACAATTTTGGAACTACAGGAGAGGGCCCAACGGATCAGCCACCCGCCCGGCTCCTTCGAAGTCGAAAATCGCGGCATTTTTTTCACGACAAAACACACGCTTCAACGGTATTGTGGGATTTGAACGTGCAACCACTCCCTCGTGTAATATTTCGACGTACTTTTTCCCGACAAGATGATTTTAAATAAAAAATTTACCAATTACAAAGTTTCATAACTTTTCAATATTTATATAACTATTATTTTGGTCATTTTCCATCCAAAAAAGTGATACGATCATTGTTTATAAATTGACATTTCTCTCATATAGTACCATAGAGTTCCATAAGCTATAAGAGATATATGTAAATTTTGTGAATATTACTTTCTCTTTATCATATGAAAAAATAACAACAAAAGTTATACATCTTGATGAGTTTACAACTCTTATGTCCATGACTTCTTCAACCGAAATCAATTTGATGTTTCAAAATGTTGTTTGAACTTGTGATATTTTAAATTAAAATTTTAAAAAGTTCATAAAATGATCTATCTCCTACTATGTATCATGATTTGATGATGGACAACATCGACGAGGTAACCGACAATACAAGTGCAAGCTCTAAAGGAAATAGAAAAGGATAAATCCCATGTTGCGAGCCTACAACAAAAAAGTCAAGAGCAAGTCATTCCAAATCGGTGATTTAGTATGACAAACTATATTACCGATAGGAACGAAAAGCAATCAGTTTGGCAAGTGGTCACCCAATTGGAAGGGTCCTTTCAAAGTGGTCAAGGTGATATTTGGGAACTCTTATGTGCTTGAGTCAATGAGTGGAGAACGCCAAACGAAGGCGATTAACGGAGATATTTGAAAAAATATTTCCATAGTAGTGTTTGGCAAGAGGCCTAGTGCTCTCCAAACAATGGTCAATGCATGCATCGCCCTTAGAACAAAAAAATGGTCGATACATAGTATCGCCTTTAGTGGTCGGACAACCGATGTGATGGGTATTCGCGTTGTTTGGTTTTTCTTTGTCTTGTTTTCGGGTTCATGCACCTCTCGCTGGAAAAAACAAGGGGGCATATGTTGACACCCAAAAATGTCTTGGTCTAAAACATGTGAAAGGTCCCTAGTGGTTTTGGTAATTGAGTGACAACATTAGGTGAACTAGTAATGTGTGATTGAAATAATACACAGGAGATTAGTTCACATGTGATGATGCAATGAAGGAGCTTATTGCATATGAGACATGACATGGAGTAATGTGACCAAGGTGATGAAGATCAAGACAAGTCTTGGCTTGATGGACCGGATTACAAGTTTGAAGGGCAAGTCGAGGTAGTGAAGTGATGGACCACGAGGCGGTGGCACCGACGGACCGACGGCCAACGGTAAAAAGAGCAAGTGAGGTCAAGATCGATGGACCAAGAAGGTCATGTGATGATATGAAATGGATCATATCATTCTTGATCGTGTTGGTGCATGTGTTGCATCGGCACTTGGAGATGGTGCGGAATGGAAATGCGCAAGGCAAAGGTATAACCTATAGGGCATTTCATTTCGCGGTCATGAGGAGCTTAGAGAAGTTTATGACCGGATTTAGGATAGATGGTCATACTATCAAGGCGGGCAAACTTGTTTTGCATATCGGTCATCTAGTGCCACTTGTGCGATCTAACTTTGCGATGTGTTAGGATTGAGTGGCGTGGTAAGAGCTAACCCGTCCTTTGAAATGATTGTGAAAATGCTAACACACTTGCACACGGTGATGTACACGTGGTGGTGTTGGCACATTTACAAAGGCGATGGTGTTTGCAGGGTTGAGATGGGTTTGGAGTACCGCTCACCCTCCTCGACCTTGTGAGGCGGGATTCGGCGCTTTTGGGAAAAGTAGATGCATAATTTCTATTGCACCGGATGCAAGTTGGTGGTGAAATCATGCTAACTCTCGTGCTCAAGTTGGTATACTTGTTGAGTAGCATGGTGGAGATGTTCGCGGTGTCGACGGTCAGAAGCGGGGGCCTTCTGATGCGGCGCCCGGCGCGTTTTTCCGGGCAGCGTGTGGCTGCGCGGGCGTCCACTTGACGGCGTCGGACGCATCCGGCCGGCGCCGTCGACAGCGGTGTGATGACAGGCGTGTGGCGGTTCTCAAGCGTACATCGCGGCGGACGCTTCGTGGCGGCGTCCAGCGCACTCATCGACCGGCGTCCGGCGGTCGGCTGATTCGCAGACCTCTACGTAAAGCGTCCGATGGAGCGCGAGGCAGCGTCCGGCGCCAGCGTCGTCCGCGTGTTACGTTTGCGTTTGAATCTCAGCGGCCGACACCGTGGCGGCTTACAGTGCGGCGACGCTGGCTTTTAGCGTCCGGCGCGGGCGTTTGGCGCTTGCGTGAGGCAATGACTCTATTTTGCCTTAGGGCTATAAATAGAGGGTGTGGTCGGCCTTGGCGGTCTTTGGGCACCTTGAGGACTTTGTGTCCATGCTTGAGAGTGCTAGAGAGTGTTGACACAAAAAGTGCCCTTGTGCCGCACACAGCGACAAGCCGAACTAGCTAGCTTAACTTGGGTGCCGGGTGTCTTGAGCGGTGTGTGCCGATCAATTTGACCTATAAATTGACAAGAAGACAAAGTGTAAGATCGAGGAACGTGCTGGTGAGACCAAGATAGTTTCGTATGTACGGCGGCCTGAAGCCACTTTCGATGACATATAGCTATAGAAGCTATCTGTCCACGGAGGTTTATGCATGCATTCGGCAAATATGTATGAAACATGCAAGAGAACAGTTACCGAATGAATATAGGAAGACATGTTTGAACAAGTAAATCGATCGTAAAGACATGATATCATAAAGCTCATTGTATGGATCGAATCAATTGACAACATGATAGATAAAAAGGTAAATCGTAAATATAAATCTAATCTAAATATAACACATGCATAGGTTTCATCCAACTAGTCCGCCGCACGTCGGATCTAAACCACTTCTCACAACTGACATTAATCCACTTAGGATGATACAATCTAATCACGGTAAGCTAAAAGCATGCATATATCTAAACAAAATCTATAGATACTCATTACACGTGAAAGCATAACGTGTTCGCAAGCTTGCCGAATTGGGGTCCATGGAGAAGGAACTCATACTCCACGGATGACTAGCTCTAGAGTAACCAAAAGATGCAGTATCCACTTAGGATGATACTGATCTGTCAAGATCTAAACGTATACAACCCCCCAAGAACACGTAACAACTTAGATTGATCTAAGCTCGGCTATGATAAACAGATAGATCTATTGACACGATAAGATAAACAGTGAAAGCACTAAAGACAACTAGATCTATGATAAGATAAAAGTCGAGCCATATCAATCTAAATTGGGCAAAAAAGAGTGTGCAAACATAATTAAATAATAAATAAAGAACATGCAACTCATGGTAACTTAATGAATTCATTAGATCTTGCCAAAATCTAATGAAGCCAATAACTAGCTCCAAGCTGGATCTTAGCCCACCGGATGGCTCATGATCAACAAGGAACCTTCTTGTTCCAATAGCTTAAACCGTCGGACGATACTAAGCGTAAACAAGACTACTTGCAATAATCTAAATCTGTCGGACGATACTAGACATGGTGCAAGGTTATTGGTACTTATGGAGGTCAACGGATCGATGATTCCTCTCGCAGTAGATCGACGACACGACTTGGACTCGAAGGGTGGCGCGGAGCCGAGTTTGTTGTATTGATTGGGTAGATGTTTTACATATGCCATGGGTCTTGTATTTATACCCTGGACTTAACACGAGTTCTAACCAACTATGATTACAATAACGGAAAAGATCTAGCTAAGATAAATTATTCTCCAAGTCTTCTCGAAGTCGTTAAAAGTCGTACGTGACACGGGCTTTCTCCTGAACAACTTGCTTTAATGTCCTTAAACTTGTCGAATCACCTCTTGAAGCCATGCGTCGAATTTCTTCGAGATACGTGACTTAGCCGAATGACGACATTTCACTGAATACTACACTGTTGCCGACTGCCCGGTCTCGTACAAGAGTCCTGCCGAATGGTTTTCTGCCAACTGCCCCCTTTATTAGCATCTTGCACTGGCCTTTATTAGCTCTTCTATTAGCTCTTTGCACCATTCAGTTCAATACCTAAGCCTCACCAAATTTCAGTGTTAACAGAGAGCCCTCCCACTCACTTGTGATTGATAGAGTTCATCCAAATCAAAGTGAGAAGTTATTCCAGTGCATTCGCGTTGAGAGATCGCATTCGTGGCACTAGGTGATTGTGTTGCAAGCTGGTGTGCTTGTTTCTCTTGGAGGTTGCCACCTCCTAGACGGCTTGGTGGCAAGAGACTCCATTGAAGCACGCAAAGGGAGATTTTGCGGTGCTCCGGGAGGAGGATTTGTGAGAGGCCCGTGCTCGCCTCGCGAGGATCGCGAAGAGCAACACTACTAGAGCGTGTCATTGAGTTACCACCCTTGTGAGTGGTGTCTTGGAGAGCCTTGCGGTGAGCCGCATAAGGGGCCAACTAGCAAAGGCACCGTCCAGTCCAAGAACCATCAAGGTGTTGGTCGACACAACGAGGAGTAGGGGGAAGTTGGCAAGCTTCCCGAGACCTCAATAAAAAATTACCGGTGTCATTTTGTGTCCACAATTCGCGGTGGTTTACATTCTCTTGATCTCAAGCTTCATTCTTACATTCATATTTATATCTTGTGCTTGTGATTGAGTAGTAGCTCTTGCAATTAGTAGCTTGTGTAGCTCTCTAATTGTCTTCTTGCTTGTGTAGCTAGAAGTAGTGTTGTAGTGACTAACTAGCTTGTGTAGCTTGTTTAGTTGCTTTGCTTAGTTTGTGTAGCTAAGTTATTTAAGCCTTTGGTTTAGGCGTATGTTGCCTTGTCCATTGTGCATCTAGTGAGCTTAGATAGGCTTTGTGCTTTTGCTCATTAGAATTGTGTAGGAGCTCACCTTTGATTGAAGTACTAGTGCATAGGTTTGGGTGACCTTGCAATAGAATTGTTTAGGAGCTCAAGCTAGGCTTAGCACCTCATTTGCTATGTGTAGGGTCTTTTGAGAGGTGCTATTAGAGTCATAGATAGAGGGGTGAAGTCTTGCCTAAGAGAATAGTTTTATTTCCGCATTATATTTGGTTAGCTTGGCGAATTGGTTTTGAAAAAACACCCCCCTTCCTTCTAGTCCCCATCTTGGCCCCCAAGGCGCTGTAAATTTTTAGACTTAGCCAAATTTTAGAGGAAGATCAAAACGGGCTTCTCTGGAAGTGACCGGATGGTAGCCACCGGAGCGTCCGGTCAACCACATGTGCGTCCGGTCAAGAAGGTGCATTTTCAGAGCTCTTTGGAAATGACCGGACGCTGGCGACCGGCGCGCCCGGTCAGTGTTGGTGTGTCCGGTCAGTCAGACATTCGCGGCGTGTTTTAGAGCTCTCTGAAATCGACCGGACTCTAGTGATTGGAGCGTCCGGTCAGGCCTGATCTAACGTCCGGTTAGTTTGTGATGGGCCGTGTCCGTACGATCCCGAACCGATCTCTTTCCTAATCGTGTTTGGGTCGGTTTTTGGAGATTGAAAACGTCCAAGGACGGTTTCCTAAAAGGATAAGACCACCCTCCTCTATATAATAAAAGAGGTTCATGGCGGTTTGATCCCTTCTACATCCAATCGACAAATACATCTACTACCGTCTTGCTTGTTGGTCAACTCTATCTCTACCCTGCTGTTCGGCGGCGTTCTCCGCGAATTTCATCGGCGTCCTAGGCGGCCTTGCTGGTCCTAGGGCACCCCTCACGCACGTCCTCCCGACGAGTCTTCCCGGAGGTGCGTTCGGAGGTTCTTCTAGTCGTCACCGAAGCTCTACATCGGCCCTAACGGTCTCTTGATCGTTCATGGTCGAGTAGCGCTGCTCGCTGCTCCAAGGTTGATCACAACCTTCGTGGGCGTTTAAGGCCCTCCTGGTGTGCTTGGCAAACCCTAGTTTCACGTCAACACAAACACTAAGTTTTATCTCCCATAATAATTCTTATAAAGGTTCATTGTGAAGAAATCCAGCTTTGATTCAAAATGTAGCTAAGAGAAGTTGTCCCAAACAGGGCCCAACCACTAATGTTTCAGTTCACTGATAACGTCACTAACGTAGCAATTCAACTCACTAGTGTGTTCCCACGTGCCTGCCGCCTCACGGAGCAGCTTTGAGCTAGTGTGTGTGATCGATGGTAGATTGGCACTGCCAATTTGGCAGGTGTTGGGTGTTCATGGCGTCAAGCTGGGTGGGTTCACGAGCTTGATGGTGAAGACGCTGAGCCTGACGGTGGGCATCCTCATCGCCAGTCCTCCACCCGCAAACCAACCAAACCCCACGCGCGGAAATCATCCAACGGCTCTGATGCAGCAAGGTAGCATCCGCGACAGCTGAATCAAGAGCTCCTGAAACAAACCGCCATAACATCATCGGCTAGTTTTGTTCGATATCCATTCCTAATTCAAATTACTTGTGCATCCTGAGTATCTAATTCTGGTTCCCAATTCATCTTCCGATTCTATGAACCAAACAATGCCAAAAAGGAAGCCAAATGCAACTAGATGATTTTTTTTTTTTTTACTTTCACATTTCAAACGTGAAATAAATTAACATCTAATTTTTTTTCAGTGACCCACAAGATTTTAGGTTAACTGAAGTAACTAAATTGTCTTTGAAATTTGTGATTTTTCGGTATAAACTTGCAAAAAAAAAAATCAGGATTTTACACATATCACGTAACTGAAAAAAAAAAAAAAACTACTCGTCTAAGGAGATGTGTTCCTCAACACGAAATGATTCAGAGGTCAGCCAAGGCCTCGGTGTGTCTCCGGCCAGTGTACATTAGTATGCACATTACACATTTGCATTCACATCATCTCCCTGTTCAACTGAAACTGTAAATCAGGTTATCCAAACAAGCACCGTTCTCACACTTTGCACCATTTCAGGCAGACAAACTCGATTCATTTACTAGACCTGTCGCAAATTCTACTTGCTCAAGTGTAAGTACGTCACTTTTGATCTGACATGTGGCAGCACAAGGCCAGCTATCTGTGTAAGGAAGGCCTCACCCCTAATCCCTAATCTCTCAACGGTCGACACAAAACAGTATATTCAAGGTCAAATGTGAACCTAATTAATTACACAGCATGTCAACAGTCAAAATCTTGGTCAGGGATATCTAGAAAAATCAGTAGCATGCTACCGAAGTTAAAAGATCATTAGTACAACCTTTATCATCAAAACAGGGTGAGTCATCAGCTGAGCTTGGGATTGTGTAATTGAAACAATATAGAACCGTGGTAGGATATTTAGAGTTCACAAAAGTCTATAAGTAATTCTTGTGACAAATGAAACAATAAAAACAGCAGGCAGAACATCCTGCCAACTGAGCAATGCAACATTTTCTAACAGCGGTTAGACAATACAGAAACAAAGCAATGCAATTTCCCAATATTAATTTTAACGGAAAATTGGGGGAGATCACATCAAACATGGAATGATGACAGCTAAAAATATTAGATAACATGTTAACAGCTTTTTTAGTGAACATATGGTGCTAGTTACTTCAATGCTCACTACGGTTCATGCTAGAAACAGCATGCCTACTTCCATAAAAGAAATGCCAACAGATTAAAAAGAGTTCCATGAAGTAGATGCATACAGTATACATAGCAACAACATTACATTACGAGTAGATCCTTCCCCTCCAAGATTTAACACCAGGAAGAATGAAGCCACCTTAAAGATCATCACCAAAATGGGTCCTTGACTGATAGATCAGATGCTTTGGTGAAGCTCCACGAGTAATCTGACTTAGGCCCCAACAGCAACACTTGACACAGTTCAGCAGCCCATGAACCTTTAGTAACAGCCCCCAGTTGGCAATACAATTCATCCACCGCATCAGCTGAATCAAATTTTTCTTTGGTCAACATAAGCACCAGAACCTGTAGCTTCCGCGCACGCTTGGCAATGAACTTGATGAACCCAAACTCGCTTTGTTCCCCTTGGAATTCACGGATGACAATTGTCTTGATGTGTGATTTTACACATTTGATAGGATGGACCTCCTGCCAGAACTTGGTATTGTGCCAGCCAGTGGCTTCACCATCTCTAGAAGACTGCAGCATCAGTGAGGAATTCAGTCCACAGACTAACAACCTAGGTATGGCGATTAGCAAATGACATCTGAATGGATTTTCGAAATGTCACCTGAATGTGCAGAGTCTCAATGTTGGGAAAGCATCTGAGGAAGCTGGTCACCATACTGACATCCTTGAAAACATCAAAATTCAGCTGTAAAGCCAAGATCTTAACGCTTGGGACAGAGCAACTTGGGCTCGCCTTTGTCTGAGGCTGCATTCCAACGTACAAGAAAGAAATGGGGAATGTTAACAAAACAGGTAGATCAAACTTCAATACTGAAAGAGATTAAAGGCTGAAACAACAGGTAGATCAAACTTCAATCAATAATACTGAAAGAGATGAAAGGTACTAGTACATTGATGATGGTTTTGCCAATCTGCAGTTGGTGAAGTTTTGGGTGCAGCTGACCAAGAACACGCAACTCAGGTGCACGATCAATCTTGAGCGTCATACGACCACTATCACCAGCGCCACAAGTTCCCCACAGGATGAGCCGGCCCAGGCGCGGGGCATCCACCACGGCGAGCTCATCTGCCACACCACTCCAGAGAAGCATGCACCTGAGGCTTTGGCCATGGAGGCGGATGCGGTTGGGCATTCTGCTGATGATGAGGGCAAGAGTTTCCAGCTTGGGGCTGCACGCGAGCATGTACTCGAGGTCGTGCTCGCTCATGTTCCCGGTCAACATGCTGAACTCCTTGAGGTGGGGGAAAACGTCGGGGCCACGGGGAGCGGCCATGGTATCCGGGAACGTACAGAGTCCGAGGAAGAGTCGGCGGAGCGAGGCGCACCGGAGTATATCGGCGGGGAAGCGCAGTACCGAAGAAGAAAGCAAGGGTGGATTGTCGAAGAGGACGAGGTCGTGCACGCCCTTGTCGGCGAGGAGGCGCGCCCACTCACCGAGCTCGCGCTCGCGCGACGTGAACGAGCAGTGGGTGAGGTCAACCTTGCGGAAGGGGCCCGGGTGGTCGGCGAGGATCCGGCCGACGGCGGCGTCGGGGCGCTGGCGCTCGCGCTCGTCGGAGGAGGAGACGAGGAGGTCCGCGTCGCGGAGGACGAGGGGGCCGCGCGCCAGAGGCCGCGCCAGCGGGTGGCGAGAGCGGCGGTGCGCGCGGCGTCGCGGACGGGGAGGCGGGATACGACGTCACGGAGGATGTCGTCGGGGAGGCTGCTGATGCGGTCCACGCCGTCGGGGTCCGGGGTCGCGGCCGCGGCAGAGGCGGCGGAGGGGTTGGACGGAGTTGGGTGGCGGCAGGGGAACGCGCCCATGACTCTCTGGAAGGTCTCCATCTTCAGCACCACCATCTCGGCCATGGCGGAGGCGGAGAGGAGTGGGGATTTTTGGCTCCTCAACGAGAATATAGCGGACAGGTGGAGTGGCCGGTCGGGGCCTAGGGTTTTGGTGCTACCTTCCTTCCGCCATGGGCCAAATCTGGTTTTGAGTCTTTTGACGCGGGCCCATGTACCCGTCGTAGTTGTTTGGAATTTGGACGCTGTATTTTTCCGGGCCCACCAGTCGGTGTGTGGTTGAAGGTTAATATAGACCGGGACTACAGCCGGAATTCTGCTATCGCGTTCTCTTCTCGTTGAATACGAGAACTACGAAGTCTTCCCGCACCGGCCGACCGCCGCCGCCGCCGTCCTGTGGGACACAATGCCCCCGGCCAGGGCCTCGCTGAAGGAACCAGTGGAAGATGAGAGCGAGTTCGCCTCCACCGCCTTCTGCCGTATCTGCCTCGAGCCCGGTACCTATCCCTCCTTGCCTCTCTCCCGTGGGCGCCTTCCTGGACTTTCTTGATGGAAATCTGCGGTAGATGTACAAGACGTTGTCTAGGTAGGGTTTAATTTCGTGGTGATTGTGCCACCGACGGTGCTGATCCAAGTTGCTGCTTTTGGTTTCGGCTTAGGTGATGAGCTGATATCTCCCTGTATGTGTAAGGGGACCCAGCGGTTCGTGCACCGCTCGTGCCTTGACCACTGGAGGGCTGTCAAGGTAATCCCAAACCCCCAACCTGGCAACCCCCAATGCCTGTTGATTTGCCTATTGCCTTATTATCTTTTTCATCTCTATATCAAATTCGGTTCACCTACTTAAGCTTCTTTTTTATTCTGACTTTTAGGTTTCTAAGCATAATACATATAATGTTGGACTATGCACAATAATATGTTGTTGTTCTTAGAAGCTTGTTCTCATTTAGTTACAACCTAGAAAACATACTCAATTAATCCTTAGCTGAAAGCAGGTCGAATCTGCTCAACTTGCCCACTATATTGTACAATATTCACAGCTATCCCTGAGATTTTGTTCAAAATCCTGACCGTGATGTAGTATTTTAATTTAGTCCACTATATGGAGTTAATGGAGTTCAAAATCCTGAAAGCAGGTCGAATCTGCTCAACTTGTCGCTGAATGTTGCTCGGGGATTGCCCTATGCAGCGCTGGTTTGCCATTACTCTTGGGATTTACAAATGACTTATATTATCCTAACAACGTTAGCCTTACTAAAAAATTTTGCAATCCCCATGTTCAACCTAAGGAAATGCTTAGTGATAGCTGTAGATTATATAGTGACTAGTAAGCATGCATTAATATACTAACACTGTAAGCATGCATTATGTAATGACTAGTAAGCATGCATTAACAATTTGATAATTAAAGCATGGGATATTTGCTAGTTACTGATATCCATAATCCATTGTTTGGTCAGCATGGTATCGCTAATTATGTTGTCTTCACATATCCCCTCAGGTAGGAACTGCCTTTTCACAATGCACAACATGCAAGGCGCAATTCCATCTACGGGTGCAATTTCTCGAGGGAGACAGGTGCCGCAAAATGAAGTTCCGGATGCGTGTTGCTACAGATATCCTCCTTGTGTTCCTTGCTATCCAAACCGTGAGATCACCTTTCCCTCATTTTTTCTGTCGCTGTTTATTTCAGTCATATTAGTAGTTAGTACTATTGAACTGCAAACAGATTGCACATGCTTCTTTTGGTGAACTGAGTGAACATTGGTTATTGCGTGTATTGTTGCAAGTTCATACTGCATTCAGCATAACTTGTGACAGACATCTCATCAGTTGCTCTTCTTTGATTTTATCAGACCATTGCTGCCATTGGTGGTGTGGCGTATTGGCTGGATAAAGATGGAAAACTCAGAAACAACTTTATGAATGATTGGGTTCCCATTCTTTCAAAGCATCCTGTGCCCTTTTACTACTGTACCGGTACATATCTTCTTCAACTGCAATTACAGTTGCTATGAAGTTTGATGTTGGTCGATAATATAGCACAAACCAGCTAGCCGAATGTTAAATACTATGTATATAGTATAGACATATACTCCCTCCGTTCCAAATTATAAGTCGTTTTGACTTTTTTTGGTTCATCCATTTTGCTATGTATCTAGATATGTTATTATATCTAGATGCGTAGTAAAATGGAGGTACCAAAAAAATCAAAAGCAACTTATAATTTGGAACGGAGGAGTACCATTTTAATTAGTAAACTCTGCTGTAATCAATCATAAACTCGTGTAACAAGTTCATCTTCTTGTACACTAAAATTATAGTTATATACATTCATTCTAATTCAAACATGTCATGCCGCAGAATTGTGAATGCTATCTGCTTAAATCAACACCATTGAAATTATCATACAAATCACAGCTTTTCAGATTGCATTTTTAACAGATATCTTCAAGTACAGGATTTTAGTATCAGCTTCTAACAAGATAGTTACTAATATCTTTGCTAATCAAATCGGTTCAGGTGTGGTGGTATTTTTTGCACTAGTTGGGTTTCTTGGCTTCATCATATTACACTCCTCGAACCATGTACCTGATTCCTCGACATCCCAATCTTCCAACAACCATCACACACACTCGGCTAGATCCTCGAAAGATTCAAGGGATGATGGATCTGTTCTTGTTGTCTCGGTCGTCATCATTTTTGTCATCCTTGGGATTGTGTATGCCTTTGTTGCTGCAACTATTGCTGTCCAGAAAATCTTGCAAAGACACTATCACATACTTGTCAAGAAGGAGCTCATAAAGGTAAGTTAACAGTTGATGTGCTTATAGGTCTCTAATTTATATGTTCAGCTTTTGTTCTGAGAAAGTTGTGTTTTCGTTTATCAATTGGTTACAACCACATTTTGGTGTGCAGGAGTATGTCGTGGAGGACCTTGAAATGGGTTACGCACCACCTAAGATGGACCCAGAGCACGAGCAGCACCTGAGGATGCTAAGGCTCATGTAGCTACCACTTTTGCATCTTATACCAGTTCGGCAGTTCATCTAGAAGACTAGAACTTAGCAGGATGTATAGTGGTTAAAAAGTTGGTTCATTGATCCTGAAGAGGCTAGCATGGTGTAGAGGATGGGATGTGTGATGGAATGTACATATTGCACGATCTGATTATGAACCGAAGCAAACTGATACAAACTCATTATGTTTATTTACTAGACCAACCCGGGGTTCTGATCAATGACAGACCGTGGCATGTCCTGATATAGATAGAATGCGTATCCTGAATGTTAATAAGTATCATGCCCTGCATTTCACGTTTGAATTTATCTTAAGCCTTGAGGCCGTTTCATGCTGATGCTCAAGCTATATCATTTTTGCTGCCTTTTTTTAAAAAAAATGACTAATGAAACAAAATATAGCTCAACATTTTTGTTGCCTGGATTGACAAGGTCCGTTCGTTTTGGTTTGACTTGGAATGAAAACGGGCCTGGCTTTCTCTCTAGCTCTCCACGGCCCGGAACCATTCCGCACCTCCCATCCTCCGGAACGGATACAGACGACTACGACTCGCGAGCTCGAGCTCGGGGCAGCGCGAGGCGACGGTGGCGCGACGCAACTCGAGGGCCAAGGGCAACTGCGGGGTAGCGCGAGGCGACGGCGACCGCTTCCTTCTCCCCGGTGAGTCACCTCATCCTCCCCTTCGTCCTCTCTCACTAGGGTTTGAATCTGCCCTTCTTGGATCCTGTGGTTCTTGGATCCTGTGGTTCTCGATGGAGCCATGTGATGGTGATGTGATGCCAGCCAACGTTCGTTCGTGTGTTGCCGGTGGGCGTGTGTTCGATGGAACCTCCATGGATAAGCAGTTGTGTGGGTTTCAGTAGCTAGGATCAGAGAAGAGACAGTGATCGAGCCATAAGATGGGGAACACACGACAGAGATACAAGAAGAACTGGGAGTAGTAGTTACACACCACAGACAAAGACAGATATGCAGAGTGCAAGTTTCTGGGAATTGTCGCTGTGCACAACAGCATAGTAACAAATTTGAAAATTTGGTAATGTTTATCACACCGAATTGCAATGTTTATCAGTTTTGTTCCAATGTTCTAAGTTTGAAAGGAAACAAAGGATTGCCCTTGCAAACAGCAGTGGCGATGCATTTTCAAATCTTATCTCTGATAGTCAACTTCTGAAATGCAGCCTATGGCAAGTCGGCAACACAAAATTCATAATTCAGATGTACTGTTTGTGGTTCTGATTATGTCTCTGCTAGTAAATTTATGGCTTAGTAAAAATAAGTTGTTGCGTTCAAAAAACAAAAGTAGAAATAAGTTGTTTAGCAACAAATATGTTTACTTGTGCTGCACTTGAGAATGTACTCTAGCTTGGAGGGATATGGCGAGGTGCTTTCAGAATGTAGGCTAGACAAACCACCCATCACAAACCTGTGTATGTGTCTGCTTATTTTCTTTTACGATATTTGACTTAGTGTTGCTTGTTTTTGGTTCTGGAATAGTGAAGGTCACTATATAAGCTCCTGTTACTGTCAGATCGCTGCATGCCCATTTAAAACCATATATGTTATTTTCTTCTGTATATGATGATTTCATTAGAATACAATATGTATTCTAATCAAAACGTATGTATAATAGCTTCTGTATAGTCTGAAGATATATTCTTCTGTTGCTGAGAGGTGACTGAAATCTGTCACTTTTTTAGAAGAAATGCTGATTGGCTTGTTTTTCTAGAAGAAATGTTGATTAACGAACTGTCAAGCAATTTGACACCCAGTTACTTGAAATTAGCAACTAGATCAAGATGCTACTTTAATGTGGCTTAAAAGTGTGATGGCATAACAGGTCAGTTTCTCTGCCATTCTTATCAAACTGCCATTAGAAATAGAAGTAATAGATAGAACATGAGTGATGACTGAATATTCCATGCAACTAAGTCAATTCATTTACTTTCACTTCCTCGATCATAGTTTTATGTCTTGTCTGATGCTGATTACAGTTTGGCTTCAGTATATATGCTGATCACAGTTTTATGTCTTGTCTGATGCTGATCACAATTGGATGCACTAATGACACATTCCTAAATTATTGCTATAAAAATGAATATGTTCCAAAATGCACACATTATATGAATAAGTTATTTATAAAATGTTTTAGTCCCTATTTGAGTGTAACAATCTACAAGTTATTTATAAAATGTTTTGGTCCCTCGTTGATTGTAGTACTTCTCCTAGCAGTAAAATTTGCATTGCTAGTACCTGATATTGCTGGCGTGAAACTGGAATCATGTATTTTAACCAATGTCTTCTAAGAATGTAAACACAGTATCTTCCAACTTATGACTCTTTCCCTGGTAGCAACATAGTTACATAGTGGCCTGAAACTGGTTTTTTCCTGTGGACAGTGATAATTGTTGCCTCATAAACTTCTGAACTTCAGTCATTAACACTGCTCCACTAGTTTGGTGTTTCTTAAAATGGTCAGGTTATATGCCATTATATATAATATGTCAGGTTACTCAAGAAGGATCTAACCTGAATGTTATGTCAGGTTTCTGAATTTTTAGCTATGCGTGTGGTCTTTGAATGTCAGGTTTTTGAATTTTCAACTATGTTATATGTCAGGTTTTTGAATGTGACATGTTATCTGAATGTTACATTGTCCAGAAAGGTGGTTAGGCACTGAGCTTTCTTGGTCAGTCAAACTGAATGCAATCAAATGCTCTCCTCGCAGTAGATTTGGTATGGAAATATTTTTGTCAATTTATTCTGATGGTATGATGTAGTACGTACACTTATAAACATCTTCTGCAGGTCATCAGGGGAACAGTGTTTGTCATGATTGAAGCACTCGAACCAGTTGCCAAGCTCATGCTCTTTCAACAATGTGTGTGTGTGCGCGCGCGCGCTTGCTTTGGATTTCAAGATCTTGTTGTGGGTTGAGCATGCCTTTATAAGCTCGGAAACGGTCAAACGACCTCGCATCATCAATGGCTCCACGATCATGATCCATCGACCTCCAGTAGTTCGGTTATCATGGTAGTGTCAAGTGAGCTCATAATAAATAATAATCTGCTCGTGAGATCTCACCATTGGTTCTTCTCTGTGCTGCTGTATGGCAGGAATTTTGTTAATTATACTTTTGATTTTAATCAATTAAATTGTGTTGCTTTTAATCTATAGAAAACAGCCACAACATGCAGTGGCAGAGGCTCTATCGGGCAGCTAAACAGGAACCGAAACCTGTAATCATTCCTGGAGCTTGGGGAATATTGAATTTGTGGTGTATCTGTGATGGAGCATATAAGACAGTAGTACACGGGTGCATATGCTTGCTGCTGCCTCCATATAAGACAGTATTACACGGGTGCATATGCTTGTTGCTGCCTCCCTTGTTTGCTCTCCATTCCAAATCCTGCCTAACCGAACAGCTAATGGTATAGGCATGGATTGATTACAGCCATGGATTGGTTACAGGCATGGATCGAGTGAAATGCATGGATCCACTCCTTCCTGGGCTGGAAGCAATCAGCTTCAGGATTGGATCCTGAGCAACCGAACGGGGCCTTAATAAATGTAATGACTAAAAAAACGGTCACGCTAACGGTAGGACATCTTTGTCCGATGCCCATCAAAGGCTTCCAACCGGAGCCCATGAACGAAAAACGCCCAAGGAAAGTAAACACCTAGCCCCGCTCACGTCCTTAGCTAGCCCCCCCCACCCCCCAGCGTCGTTGCCTTCTCCACCATGTCACGCGCCGCGGCCTCCCCATCGCCTGCCCCACTGCCTCCGTGAGTGGCCCCTCCGCCCCGACGCACGTGCCCGCGTCCCCATTACTAAGAGCAACTCCAACAGTTTTTATTTGTGGTTTGGCAATTGCCCCCGATTTGCCAACTCCCAAATCCAAATGTCAAATCAAAAAGAGTTCATCTCCAACAATTTGGCATAATTCATTTGCCAAACTCATATCTAACTTACATCGGGAACCCGAAAGAGAAACAAAATTATGTTTATGTCCTTCCACCTCTTGAAAACTTACCTTAGAAACCCCGAGGCGTAAACAAAATTATGTTCATGCCCTTCCACCTCTTCTAATACGCACGGATGTGCCGTGAATGCCAAACTTCGTAGCGGGCGTATAAATCCAAGAACGGCCCGACGGTTAACGCTCACTAAATTGTCAACTCCAAATGCCAAACTGTTGGAGGGAGTTTTTGGAGCTTTTGACAAAAATTTGAGAATGTCAAACACAAATAGCAAACTGTTGGAGTTGCTCTAAGAACCTCGCCCCGACGCCCTACATGGAACAATCGAAAAAAAATGGTGAAACAAACCGAAAAGAACCTATTGAAACATCGAAAGAACTAACTAATGGAACAAAAAAAAATATGAATTGCAACATCAAAACAAGTCTACTGCAACCTTCAACACACATCCACTACAACAGCGGGGAGAATCTATTGCAACAATGGAGAAAAAGCTATTGCAAACATCAAAAGCACTACTAATGCAACATTAGAAAAAAAAAACGTACGTCGTTGAAACAAAAATCTACTGCAACATCGAGGGGGAATTGTTACAACAACGAAAAAAGTTTTTTGAAGCATCTCAAGAACTACTCCTGCAACATCGATAAATGTCGGTTGAAACAACCAAAAAAAGGTATTGTTGCAACATTCCACATCATCTGATACAACAATTAAAATGAATCATTGCAACAAATCGCGAGAACCCTAACCACCACTAAACCTTAGATCCAGAGAGGGGGAGGACGAGGAGGAGGGGCTAGAGATCCAGAGGAAGGAATGACGAGGAGGGAGGCCTTAGATCCATATCCTTCCCCACCTACCTCGCCGGAACTGCACCGTCATCCTTGTCGAGGCTGGTCGCAGGAGGGAGAGAGGGGGAAGAGAGCATGAGCGCGCAGCTCACACACGAAGGGAGGGAGAGAGCTCATTGAGGACCTTGGATGCGGAGGGAGGGAGAGAGCTCGTGGAGGGGGTGAGGGACGGAGGGAGAAGCTCTTGCGGCGACACAAGCGGTGGTGCGGCGACAGCAAGCTCGCATGGAGGGGAACGAGCACGGGAGAGATGACGGAGAATAACGAGCACAGGAGCCATGCATCCGTTCCTAGGGGAGGAGAAAGAATGGGAACAAGTGGATAAGGAAGGGGGTGGAGGAGCGTGAACGAGTGGATGCGAGCAGAGCAGATAGAAGCAGAAGACAGGAAGCGAGCTACAAGAGGCCTAGGCTGCGGTAGATGTGTCCGACGCGCGTCAGACGTCAGATAGGTAGCATTACCGAAAGAAAAAATGCCAGTCAAGGTGGAGTCTTGCCCTTCGGATTTAGTTTTTCTTCGCCCTTTCTCTCAGCTTGAGCTTTGCACACTTACTGTAGGTAGGATTTGGAAGCTCAAGCAGAATTGGACATTTGGAAGAGGGCGCGATAGCGCCCGGACGTCAGGAAATCGCGAGCGTTCGCACGCCCGGGGCTAAGACAGCCCATTGGGCCTCGCCCCCGCTAGATATAGCAATGCTAAGCTGCATTGTGCGGACCCACCATGTGTGTCGAGCCCCCCCTCTCCCCACGCTGCTTTGCCTACCACACGGGCCCGGCTCGCTTTGGATGCACCGCCGCGCGCACTCTAGGGCGTGTTTGGTGCCCTTCCCTAGCCATCCTGGCTCGCACCAGCTAGCCAGGCGCCCATAGCCCAGGATCGGAGCATGCAGGGGGCTGTGTTTGGTTGCATGCATCAGTTGAACTAGGATGAGTTGTGATAGTGTTTGGTTGCATGCATGCAGCACAAGAATTGACAAGCATGAGTTGTGATAGTGTTTGGTTGCATGCATGCAGCACAAGAATTGACAAGAAGATGCAGGGTAGTGTGTTTGGTGCTCTAGCTGCATTCAGTTCCAGTTACCTCCTGCATGAGGTGGTAACAATACCAGTCCCAATAATAGTTCACAAATACATGCTTGATTCTTTCAATTACATCAACTTCCACACTAGGAAACCTAATGCGACAGTGATGACTACCACTAGGACTACCACTACAACTACATGGGAACAACTGATTTCCTCTTGTCCAACGAGTTCAAGCATTGGTGGATTGAGCTCTTCCATTAGAGGCTCTTCAACATGGCCATAGAAGGCCAGGAGAGACTCTTCTCATGTGTTGTACTTTTTGTGGCAATTCCCAGGGAAGCCATGCACTTGTTCATGTGCTTTGGCCCAGGTAGAGTACACACCTGGTACCCTCCTGCTTGTTAGTGTTAGTAAGGAGGCAACATCAGATTAGCTGCACAAAAGTGTAGGTCAACCCACTACACATCCACCACGTGTAGTCAGGTATCAACAAAAGAGGCCACCACTGCACAACAGAAGCTTCCACCATATCAAGGGCAGGACTGCACAAAAGGATCCCATCTATTGCCCTAAATGCAGCAGACACCACTGGGATGGTTCTTCCTACCCCTAAATGCAGCAGACATCTTGGCTTGGCTGGCACTTTAGCATAGATATGTGCCCCATCTATTTCCCCAATGCAGTCCTACAAGGCATGTGTTTGATGATTATTTTTTATAAAATAATCATGTGTGACAAGATTCATATGATAATATATATTTCTTCGGGGGCATATTTTTGTAAGTATACACGTTTACAAGCGTACCAGATTTACCATGGTTGAGCCTAGCTATGACAGATGGCCCCACATGTCGGAATTATTTGAGAATAAAAAGTTCCACACGTCGTCGGAATAATGGAGATATTCCATGGAGCTTGTCAAAATTTTATTCAGAGATATGAACTCTCACGTATACTTAAGCTCTTGGGGCTGGCCCACAATTTCAGAGATATGAACTCTCACGTATGAAGTATATTGGGCTGGAAGACTCTAGTTGGAATACGTATGAGATATTGATCGGTTTAGAATCCTGCATGCGGTTGGAAATCATATTCTAATCTAATCTAATCCTGTTTTGCTTGGCCAAGGGGCCGATGTCTCCTCATCTGCTCCCTATATAAAGCAGCCGTGACCCTCAGGCCAAAGGGTCGGCGCAGGCACGAGCGTGCATCCATAGAGAGGCCATATATATACATGGCAGCGCCTACACATATATACATATACATCCATGCATAGGCGAAAGAAGCGGGCTGCTGCTCATCAATATCTATCGGCCTCCAGTCAAGCTCTACGCGCCGTCAAGTCGTCGACAAGCAGGCCAGGAACACATCTACGCAAGTCTGCCACACGCCGAGAAGCAAAGGCCTGGACAGAAGCAAATACTCGCCGGGCCCTTGCTGTCTGTCTGCACCATCATCTACGCAAGCACAGCTTCTGGTGCCGGCCATCATATTGCCTGGTGAGTTCCTAGTTCAGATGCATTAGCATATTCATCTAAGCAAATATGGGCTCTTCCAATCTACTGCTACATCATGAAAAAAGCTCTACAATTTGACAACGTCAGATCCCTCGCCGCGCGAGGTCGTTGTCAAGTTGTCGATGATCATACAGCAAGAGATCAAGCTGCTCGCTCTTTCAATCCGCTATACATCCATCGTCAGAACCCTCGCCGCGCGAGGTCTAGCAACTTGACAACGTCAGAACCCTCGCCGCGCGAGGTCGTTGTCGAGTTGCCGATGATCAATCTAAGTCGCCGAGAAGCAAGGCCAAGCAGGCAACTCGTTGATTCTTGCAGCTGCATCATCATATATATAACATGCCGGTCAGTTCAGCCGACCGACTTGACAACGTCAGAACCCTCGCCGCGCGAGGTCGTTGTCGAGTTGTTGATAATCAATCTGAGTCGCACGCCGGAAAAAACTGAGCTCATCATCAATGCCAAGAAGGTTGTTGGTTCTATGTTAAAGAGCAAGCAACCGTCAAGTCGCCGAGAAGCAAGGTACCCTCAGGCCATATACATATACATACATGTGTGTACACGGCGGAGCCCTACTTCTCTAGAGGATGCTGCATCAAGAATACATGGCGTGCTTGCTAGTTGTTCCATGCCATGCATATATACATCAGATGCTAAAAGCTGCCCCATGATCTAAGCTGCTCCATGATCAAGTTGCTGCAGTCCTACGCGACGCCGTGCAAGTCTCGATGCAAGGCGTTGTTGCACATCAAGTCACCAATAACCAAGCCAAGCAATTCTACGCGCATGCTGAGTTGCAAGTTTGTGCAAGTCCAAGTTTGCTGGTTCTACGACCATCTTCAGTATGCCAGCTGTCTTGTTTCTTACAATTTAACAACATCAGAACCCTCGCCGCGCGATGCTGTTGTCGGATTGCCATTATTTTCTACTACAACGGAGAGGTCGCATTGGCCTGCTCCTTACTACTTCCTACGATAGTGGAGAAGGTCGCATTGACTTATCTCTATCGTTTTCCTCTACGCCGGATAGGTCGTATTGGCCTGATCCATACTATTTCCTATGATAGTGGAGAAGGTCGTATTGGCCCATCCCTATTGTTTTCAACGCTCGAGAGGTTGTATTGGCCGGAGTAAGTCGTTGCAACCAGATTTGGTGTGGCACGTGAAGTAATGCAAGTGACGCGGGGAGGCTGTCAATTTGATCTCATGAGAAAGCCTCTTCCAAGCAATATATACCTGCATCGCTAATTGCTGGTTGTCCGATACTACTGAATTATCACACGTCTAGTGCCGACGAGGCTAGATGATATCACGGCCGAGTGCCGACGAGGCGAGGTCACCACTCCACCGACACGCCCTAATTAACGGAATCGGATACACGGTTTGCTGGGCACCGACGCGGCGAAAAGCAACACACACATGTCCGTGTTAATGAAGGCCGGCGTACATGACTGGGCACCGACGAGGCGAAAGTCATCCCCTTCATCAACAATACATTCCGTTTACTCCGACGTGGCGTTGGCGGTGTCACGACCAAGCTTCGGCGACATAAAGCCACCCATATTTACTATGCCCATATATCGCATATGGCTGACGACGATCAATCAAATACATGACCACCATCAAGCGCAGCTTAATCGGAGGTTTTTCAAAGCTCGTCTTGCGGATGTAATTAACCGCCGCGCCCAACAGGCCCCGGGAATCGGCGAACTACGCAATTATCCTACAAGTCAGACCTCTCCTTAAGCATGACGAGAAGACGGAAGAAGGCAATTTTTTTCGTTGATCATGTATTTTGTATATTCAAGAAAGAATTAATGAAATACGTGGTTCTCGAATATGTGTGCACGTGTCTCCCTGCATTACATTATTTTTATACTTGTCTTCGCTCGGTTTTCGACCAAACAAAATGGCACGCCGGTGGGACCTGATTCTCCTCCCATCTTCGCTGCGCTTCAATGGTCGTTTAAAAAATGATGATGACGGTGATCGCGCTCATCTGTCGCACCCATATATGCTGGACGATGCTTACTCTGAAGATCGATATATCTCTTCGCTGATGAACTAAGAAATGGACAGTGACGTAACATATTACGTTGCCTTAAAAAAAATGCAAGTTTTGCATGCTTATGCCATGCAGACTCGTATGTATTCACACAACAGGGCCGATCAGTGCCTGGGCTACACAAAAGAGAACGACATGCTGATCAAAGCTCAACCGGAGTTTTCAAAATATGGAAAAGTGCACCGTGCTTATATACGTTCATTGTATATACACGTGAAGCTTTCAGCTACGCTGGCATCTGTACGGTTTGATTAGAAGGCGTACTCATTAAAGGATTCCCGCTGCTCGCAAGTGAGTCCTTCCCTGCCATCACCATCGAGGAAGCAATGAGATTATCTCCTGCTCCTTGGCTGATTCAATTCGGCGCTCGTGTCGCTCATCACCATCGCCCTCTTCACTCATGGAGACAAGAAATACCATCACCCAAACGCAAGTGCCGCAAACTCAAGACGCGGAGCTGAAGAAGGCGTGCAAACACGCTTCCATCAGAGCTATACAAGCAAGACGGGCTGCCGTCGCTGATGCTCGCAGGCTTTTGAAAGAGCCTGAGCTGCTCCCGGCTGTTCAAGAACGCAACTCGGAATCTCCTGAGATGACTCTTGAGGCACTTGATGATGCCTCTTGTTCCTTGTCCTGGTCAATGCGCATTGCACGCTCCAGAAGCAACAAGAACGCTCTTCGCAACTATCGACAGAGGCAGGGGTAACATAAACAAATTGCATGCTGAGTTAAGTGCTCGGGTTGTCCAAAGCGCGGCGCCCAAAACAAAGTCAGGCATTCCTGAGTTCCTGGACGTCGTTGAAGAGCCTTACGTGCTATCTGTAAAGGCCAAACTTGTTTGACAAGCCATTATGAATGCATTTTGGACACGCCATTAAAACGTGTGGCCAAATTTCCTGGGTGTGGATCTACAACCTGCATTGATAACATAAGTCTTCATTCTCAATGGTTGCCTCATACCTGTCACGGCTGATTCTAGCCCTGAAGAAAACAAATTTGCTGCACTAGCGAATGAAGTACCGACACCTCATGCAAGTGCACCTGCCAATCAGCTCCAGCAACAAGTTCAGAAGCTGCAAGCCCAAATGAAGGAGCTGGAAAAGCAACTCCATGGTCGCCAACCAATTGCACATGCAGAGAGTAATCGGAAGCATATCCCTCCTGTTCTGAGCTTCCAAGAATCAAGGCCATTTACACAAACCGGTGGCAGGTCTAAATACCAGGCCCTGCTCGTATGGTCATGCTCCCGAATCTTCTTAACAAACTGGTGGCAAACATTACATATGCTGCTAACCATCTATGGACATTGGCAGCATGGGCGGAACCCTTCCATGCCTATTTTATCAATCAAGGCAAGCTCCACTCTCTGCCCATTGGAATTCATCATTATGCCAAGAATGGCGACTCCAAGATTCAAAATGAAGTCAACATCTTTCAAAAAAAAAAGGATGAAGTCAACATCATCATATCTACAATATGCAAGTGTCCCTATTAATAGGGTTGACAAGGTGCTTTGTTTTATATACACGAGCACCTTTTCTTCCTCTTTGAACCTGCGGATCCTCATGAAGATGCTACTCATACACTTAAGTGGGAAACTATATGCACTCGTTTGCCTGCAACATTGTACAACGATGCCCCTCAAAAAGAGATTCAGGAAGGCCATGCCCCAGTTACCCAGGTAGCAAATTTTTAACCAGAAATAGTGATCATGTTTGCATGCCAATGGTGCATCTATTTTCTCTTTATCACCCTCTGTATTGACATACAGTTGTGGCTATGCACACTGGGATACTTGTTGTTCGTTGCAAGGTTCACCTATCCATTCAAAAAAAAATCTAGTCAATATACAAGAGCTAACCCCACTTGATCAACAGAAGAAATACTTACTTCATCAAGATCACCAAAGAGTATCACATGACGCATGGTGGAAGATTTCGCGAAGATATTTCATAGTTAATTGGTATCTTCTATATGATACAATATATATATGTTGTGTCACCGGTGGGCTATCACTAGGCATGTTGCTCTAGGATGAAAAATTCCAACCAACCTACATTGTGGTGAGGTAACCTTAACCCAAAGCACATGGTTTACACCGACAAAGGGATGAAAGTGGGTGGTGGAATTTCAATCTGCACTAACTGGAAGTCGTGGGTTTATATCGTGCCTTCTGCCGTTTGTCCAGTTTAAAAGGAATGCCAAGCCTCGAGGGAGACTATAGCGAAAAGAGCATGAAAGGGCTACCGACTCGACAAAAGTCTGGATCAAGTGTGCAGCCACATGCCACCCTCATAAGGTGACAACAAGGGTCTACAAAAAAGATAATATAGCCTGCGAGGATTACTTAGCTACACAAAGATGGATAGCTACCCTCCAAATTCTTTGAAGACAAGTTTCAAGAAACAAGTCCAAAGGGCTGAAGAAAAAAAAAAGAGAGAAAGAAAAAAAGGAGGCATAGTCAACTGTCTCGAAGCTCTCAATAGTCAAATGAAATCAAGTTATCAAGCAAAGCAAATTGAAGGAGGACAGGTAGCTATTCATCATCCTCGGCAAAAAGTGAGGCCAAAAAAATTGCCTTAGCCAATTTCCCCCAAACCAACCATGAAATTCTAGCCGTATCCTACATTCCTTACTGGACAAAAGATTGGAGGCGTGAAGCACATGACTCAAAGGAGGTTCGGAAAGATTTCCACTAACCCCAAGAGGTCCTAACGAAGTGCTAACCTTTTACACTATTACCACGAGGGAACTGAACCACACATGCTGGTTGTGTTGGAATATGACCATCTTATGAGTGACATGCCTCCGTGGCTGCTCCACCATTGGCATCATATATTTTCTTAAAATCAGCGTTGATTCTCAGTTTTTTTTTATTGAGAAGAATCAAGAATTATCTGTACCCCAGAATTGGATGGCTCTTTGGTAAAATTCAGCAAGATGAGCATCCCATGTGTCTGCTCGTGCAATTCAGTGAAGGGTGTGCAAGACCTTCGTTAAATAGTTATTCAGATGACCTTTGGCATGGTACATCTTTGGGACCTAGACGGGTATCAATAGCTCTTCTACAACAGCTAAATACACCATTATCGGCATACCTGCAACCATGAATCATATGACTCTACCGGTTGGCATCATTGCAACGAATGATCACTTGCGGTGGTACCCTTGGTCTGGGGTACAACTATATCTCCATATTATGTGTTGGTTGCCCTGATATTATTCAGCTCAATCCAGCAAGTTGGCTTGGTGACTCAAAAAGGGTCCCCAAGTGGACTCTACAAGAACATCTTGTGGTGGCATGTTGTTTCGTCACAATCTGGCTAAACCGGTGGCAGTTCTATGCTCTCAAAATTTAAAAAGTTGAGAGGCAATGAGCTGCTCGTGGAATTGAAGATGATGGAAAGCTCGCATAGCAATACTGCTGAAACCTTGAAGAGTTGGCATGGTAACATGCTATGACTTTGTATCATCAAGAACTCAGGATGCGATGTATTACTCAACCGCATTCCCTATCACTAATCCATTGGCATGGATTTTTGCCACAAAATCCCATGTCTCTTTATTGATAAGAGGCTGGCATTTTTTTTATACGAAACATTTTGGGACCCTTTTATCTTCAAAGGTGTTCTTCCCACACATATAATACATTATTTGCAGTCTGTCCTTAAATCATGTTGCCATCAAGCATCTATGAGCATTCGGGTGCATATAAATTTGGGAGCAGTGAAGCAAACCAACGCGGCGATGTGGAACTGTGAAACCCTTTGAGATTGATGGCTGGCTCTGTAGCTGTAAAACGGTCGCATCAATCTTAATAAATTTATCCATGGATACTACACTCCATTTGTTGGCACCAATATATTTGGTCGGAGTGGAACCCAAGGATTTCTTTTCTTGTATATGGCATGATTTTCGCCATATGTTATTTTTCAGGTGGCGGCATGATTTTCGCAATGTCCTACTACAACACAAGAGGGGATATGTTATCAGCCTTACCCATCTCGTCCATTGCTACTTTTTTAGGGATGGCACGGATTTTCGCCACGCCCTGTCACAGTCCCCACGAGGCCACGACCATGATGTTTGAACTGTAACCCGGGTTTGTGCGATACAGTTCCATACATCTTGCCTGTAACAAACACACGGCTAAAGTCTATGCTTGGGGCTCCCAAAGCTTGCCAAGAAGGAAAAAACCAGCATCAAGCTTCATAAACGTGTGATTACTAGGCACGTGATTACAAGTACAGTTGACACACGAAGCCACATAGATTTTTCTATGTATGAAAAAGAAGGTGCAAGTTGTGATCCAAGGCATTATATAATTATTACAATTATCAGACTCCAAAATGTTTTGATGCGATAAAGCTACCTACGGTTCAGGGAAGCAAGACATGAAAAAAATGCAATAAAGATCGGGCGTGTTCTGTAAGTCCCGCGTCGTCCTGATCAGCAAAGTAGGCAATCGCTTGTTCAAGGTGCTGCAGTTGGTCATGGTTCTTCCTGGACATCGTGTCTAGTTCAGATTGGACCGCACTTGTTTCTTTGGGTCGCTCTTGATGGTCAGCCAAGCATTGAGCTGTGTGCTCTTTCAAATCGACTCTTTTGAGCATGGGCCTCTTCAGCTATTATTAGCTGACTATTGAGCTTTTCGATTTGTGATCTCAGTCTCTGAATATTGGACGAGTGCTTCTCAATGCGGAGTCCTTGGGATGCAATTTGTTTCTCATGGTGTTCGGTGATTTCATCCATAAGGGCACAAGTTGTTGCAACTCTGTCAAGCTTTTAAATGCACCAGCCCTTGGTTTGAGGTGTCTTCAAGATGAAATTCCCAACCGGAGATTGAGAATCGTCGGTGAGGGCCTCTTTTTAAAGCCCTGAAACCATCCATCAATCATGTTACTTCAGGTTGCGGTAACTTGAATAGTTTCACCCACCGCTTCATATTGGCCTCTATTTTGAGAGCTCCTTTGCTGTGGGGCCCATCTTCACATGGCAAATGGAAAATTAAATAAGAAAATGGTGTGCAAAGACAAGAGAATTGCATATACACACATTGAAGAAGTTTCAGTATTGCATCACATCGTAATTCAGATAGAAATCTGGTATGGTCAGCTCTCATCTCGTCGAGATGGACAAGTACCTGGCAGCTTCTACGATGATTGCCTTGCTAGTCCTGCACCTGTTTCTTTTCGCCGGATTTTTCATGGTTATAACTAGCTGAACAGGTTGTCTTCGTTTCTCCTCTGACGACCTGAGATTTGTGGTGACAAACAGTGCCTACCGGAGTGCCTGTCTCCAGTGGCCCCGATACGGTTTGGATCAGATACAGACATATGAATTGCATTAGCGATGGACTTTTGTCCTTGCTATAGACCGTTACAAAGTAATACTTCCCCGAGTCCTGCTTCTTTGTGCATACACCTGACTACGCAGGTTATAGTAAGTAGTCGACATCATAATTTTCTTCAAGAAATTCACATTCCATTGGCTGACACCAGTATCTTCGGTCACAAACGAAATAGAAGATTGATTAAGGATAGATTGATTAAGGATATGGCATGATTTTCGCCACGTTTTCTAAATACTTGCGAGATGTGTTATCTCAAGATAAAGCATAGCCAGTGGACAAATGAAGAGCCAGGCTACGGCCATGCGGCCAGGCTCATCGAAGTTGTATTTCCCCGAGTCAAGTCTCTGTTGCTTTGCACATAAACTCGACTCGGCGGGTGGCATTTGTTTGATGATTATTTTTTATAAAATAATCATGTGTGACAAGATTCATATGATAATAATATATATTTCTTGGGGGCATATTTTTGTAAGTATACACGTTTACAAGCGTACCAGATTTACCATGGTTGAGCCTAGCTATGACAGATGGCCCCACATGTCGGAATTATTTGAGAATAAAAGTTCCACACGTCGTCGGAATAATGGAGATATTCCATGGAGCTTGTCAAAATTTTATTCAGAGATATGAACTCTCACGTATACTTAAGCTCTTGGGGCTGGCCCACAATTTCAGAGATATGAACTCTCACGTATGAAGTATATTGGGCTGGAAGACTCTAGTTGGAATACGTATGAGATATTGATCGGTTTAGAATCCTGCATGCGGTTGGAAATCATATTCTAATCTAATCTAATCCTGTTTTGCTTGGCCAAGGGGCCGATGTCTCCTCATCTGCTCCCTATATAAAGCAGCCGTGACCCTCAGGCCAAAGGGTCGGCGCAGGCACGAGCGTGCATCCATAGAGAGGCCATATATATACATGGCAGCGCCTACACATATATACATATACATCCATGCATAGGCGAAAGAAGCGGGCTGCTGCTCATCAATATCTATTGGCCTCCAGTCAAGCTCTACGCGCCGTCAAGTCGTCGACAAGCAGGCCAGGAACACATCTACGCAAGTCTGCCACACGCCGAGAAGCAAAGGCCTGGACAGAAGCAAATACTCGCCGGGCCCTTGCTGTCTGTCTGCACCATCATCTACGCAAGCACAGCTTCTGGTGCCGGCCATCATATTGCCTGGTGAGTTCCTAGTTCAGATGCATTAGCATATTCATCTAAGCAAATATGGGCTCTTCCAATCTACTGCTACATCATGAAAAAGCTCTACAATTTGACAACGTCAGATCCTCGCCGCGCGAGGTCGTTTGTCAAGTTGTCGATGATCATACAGCAAGAGATCAAGCTGCTCGCTCTTTCAATCCGCTATACATCCATCGTCGGAACCCTCGCCCAGGCGTCAGCAACTTGACAACGTCAGAACCCTCGCCGCGCGAGGTCGTTGTCGAAGTTGCCGATGATCAATCTAAGTCGCCGAGAAGCAAGGCCAAGCAGGCAACTCGTTGATTCTTGCAGCTGCATCATCATATATATAACATGCCGGTCAGTTCAGCCGACCGACTTGACAACGTCAGAACCCTCGCCGCGCGAGGTCGTTGTCGAGTTGTTGATAATCAATCTGAGTCGCACGCCGGAAAAAACTGAGCTCATCATCAATGCCAAGAAGGTTGTTGGTTCTATGTTAAAGAGCAAGCAACCGTCAAGTCGCCGAGAAGCAAAGGTACCCTCAGGCCATATACATATACATACATGTGTGTACACGGCGGAGCCCTACTTCTCTAGAGGATGCTGCATCAAGAATACATGGCGTGCTTGCTAGTTGTTCCATGCCATGCATATATACATCAGATGCTAAAAGCTGCCCCATGATCTAAGCTGCTCCATGATCAAGTTGCTGCAGTCCTACGCGACGCCGTGCAAGTCTCGATGCAAGGCGTTATTGCACATCAAGTCACCAATAACCAAGCCAAGCAATTCTACGCGCATGCTGAGTTGCAAGTTTGTGCAAGTCCAAGTTTGCTGGTTCTACGACCATCTTCAGTATGCCAGCTGTCTTGTTTCTTACAATTTAACAACATCAGAACCCTCGCCGCGCGATGCTGTTGTCGGATTGCCATTATTTTCTACTACAACGGAGAGGTCGCATTGGCCTGCTCCTTACTACTTCCTACGATAGTGGAGAAGGTCGCATTGACTTATCTCTATCGTTTTCCCTCTACCCGGATAGGTCGTATTGGCCTGATCCATACTATTTCCTATGATAGTGGAGAAGGTCGTATTGGCCCATCCCTATTGTTTTCAACGCTCGAGAGGTTGTATTGGCCAGATCGAGTAAGTCGTTGCAACCAGATTTGGTGTGGCACGTGAAGTAATGCAAGTGACGCCGGGAGGCTGTCAATTTGATCTCATGAGAAAGCCTCTTCCAAGCAATATATACCTGCATCGCTAATTGCTGGTTGTCCGATACTCCTGAATTATCACACGTCTAGTGCCGACGAGGCTAGATGATATCACGGCCGAGTGCCAACGAGGCGAGGTCACCACTCCACCCGACACGCCCCTAATTAACGGAATCGGATACACGGTTGCTGGGCACCGACGAGGCGAAAGCAACACACACATGTCCGTGTTAATGAAGGCCGGCGTACATGGCTGGGCACCGAACGAGGCGAAAGTCATCCCCCTTCATCAACAATACATTCCGTTTACTCCGGCGTGGCGTTGGCGGTGTCACGACCAAGCTTCGGCGACATAAAGCCACCCATATTTACTATGCCCATATATCGCATATGGCTGACGACGATCAATCAAATACATGACCACCATCAAGCGCGGCTTAATCGGAGGTTTTCCGCAAGCTCGTCTTTGCGGATGTAATTAACCGGCCGCGCCCAACAGCCCCGGGGAATCGGCGAACTACGCGAATTATCCTACAAGTCAGACCTCTCCTTAAGCATGACGAGAAGACGGAAGAAGGCAATTTTTTCGTTGATCATGTATTTTGTATATTCAAGAAAGAATTAATGAAATACGTGGTTCTCGAATATGTGTGCACGTGTCTCCCTGCATTACATTATTTTTTATACTTGTCTTCGCTCGGTTTTCGACCAAACAGCATGAAACATTTGATTGTGAATTGACATGAACCCATGCAGGAGCCTATAAACTAAATGTCAAATTCTTGTACCTTCAAGTAAGAGTACCATCATGGACTGTTGCTAACTTTAACTGGTGTCTCATTTGATGGAGGTTGGATGAGGTCATTCCTGAGTTCACCAATGGCAAACAACACCTCTTTGAAATGGCGGTGGACTGTCTCTACAGACCTCCTCCAAGTTTGCCTAACCACTCTAAAGCGTTGGTTGTGACCAACAATGTGCAAAAACATTGCTACTTGCTCTTCTACACATGAATTCAAGTTATTTGACAGCAACCCCCTCTCCCTAAGCAAGTTGCAAAGATTAAAAAATGGGGCCCTTCTCATGCGTAGCATGTTAATGCACTCAATGTCATTGTAGTTGTAGATTAAATTCAAGTTCCTTTGCCGCTCATCCTCCCACTGGCTAAGTGGACCATATGTAATCTGAGGCCTAGAAGCATGCAAAACTCTAATCCTAGCAGAAATGAGAGCACACATGGCCGAGATAAGAGCTGTTGTCCGAGCATAGAGCATGCGTCTCCTCTGTTGCAAGTCCATCTAGAAAAATGAAGGTATTTGGAGAAGATTATCACTACCAGCACACATAGAGCAGTAAGGCTAGGACAAATGCTAGAAGTAATGAACCAACAATCATCACAGTGTATGACAAATGCTCAGACTAACATTTTTTCACCATAGTAAATGCTCAGATTAACTAACAAATCTCCAGTCAACAGCACAAGAAAAGCAGTACCGCACAGAACAGGATTAGGGGAGAGGGAAGAGGGGGATTAGAAGCAAAAAAAAATACCAAGTCAACAAGCAGGAGGTCCGGAAAACCCACAACAGCAAGTAATCCGTGCAGATCTGCAATCAAAGCAGCAACAATACTTGGATTAGTAATTAGTAATGAATGAACAAGTACTGATAAAAAGTGCACAAAAAAAAAAGAAAGAAAAATAACCACAGAACTAAGACAAGAAGCATATCCATGGATCCATACCTAGAACGTGCAGCAAGAACTCAGATCTGGACTACCTGCATCGAAAAAAGAAGAAGAAATGAACTAGGGTTCACACGCATGAGGCAAAATCAATGAAATCGGGAAGAAAAACTCACTTGCAGGGAGTGACCTCAGATCCACAGACCTAGAACACAAGGAGGGGAGGAATTAGAATGGAGCCAATCGATGCAAAATACCGGCGGCGGTGAAGAGCAACGGATTGAAGTCTTACCAGCAGGCGCAGCTTGAAGAGCGACGGGGAAGAAGAGGGAAGGGAGGGGGGTTTAAATAGGTGCAGGATGGCGCGAAATCAGGCGGTAACCCTAGCGGACTCCCGCCATCTGCAACCAGCCCCCGCCCGGCGTCTCTTGCACGCCAGCAAGCGCCATGAGCATCAAGCGAGCAGGGCTGCGTGGAACGCTCGATTCGAGCGTTTCCATGGAGCCTGGCTCGGGGTGGGGTTTTGCACGGGACGAGCCAGGAGGGGTGACGGGTGACGCAACCAAAAGGGTGCCCTGCATCCCGTGAGCCTAGTTGGGGGTGGATGCAGGGTACCAAACACGCCCCTAGTTGAGCCATCGACCACTAAAATGACCAACTGCCGCAACAAAAGAGAGATAAAGGGAAGGCAAAAAAAAAAGGCCAAGGCACGTAGGATGGTGTTGATGGTTGTGAGCTTCCCAAGGTGGACCATGAATCCATACATGTCATCAAGACTGACAAATCAATTTCAATAGCATTGGGCAGCCCCTAAAAATCAATGACATCCTTAAAGCATGCATAAATACGTGCAGAAAGGGGAAAGCATATAATGGATTTGACTTAGCGAAAACCATACGAGACTACAACTGGCATCTCCGGCTGTTATTAGCCATCGTCTGCCAATGGAATGGTTGCATCAGCACACGGGGCATATACTGAAGAACATACCCAGTAATATTCCAAAAGTATAAGCAGAATATCAGAAATCAACAAGCTCATCATGATTCCAGGACATAAAGCTGCAACATTTTTGTGCATAAAACATGCTAGAAAGCAAATGTTTTGGGTGCATGGACTCGTAGAACTGAACCAGTCCTATTCAGAAGACACATATGCCGGCCATGCCATGAACCTGATTTAACATAGCAAGTCATCAATTCAAAAAAGAGTACTCTCTCTGTCCATAAGAATCAATTTCTAGCCCTAAAAATTTGTCTCCAAAAGAATCGGTTTGTAGAAATAAATGGTCCACCGATCCACATTAATATTTCCCATAGTCTATAGGTTGCATTTAACAACCTCTCCCGCGCTGCTATTGGATAATCCAAACGAAGGCTTCTCGGTAACTAGAGGGCTATTAAGGTTCAACAGTTTAATGGTCTCTTTATCTTCTTTGCTAATGTGTCCAAAAGTTCCTAGGAATCCATTCTTTTAGGTGCAGAGGGACTAATAACTTTGAGAAAGTGGGGAAATAAGAAATTACTCATAAAATCAACACCAAGGGGCAAAAAATGGGAACTTGAGCCTATCAGCTACACAGCTAAACCTGATCGACCTCAAGCACTTGGGCCAGGGCCTGGCCACACAGACATAATGAGGAAATGAGTACAAGCACTTGGTAGAGGTATGCCTAATCAATCAGGATGCATAATTTGCAAGCAAAAAAAAAAAAAAAAAAAAACACACACAATTTCTAGCGATGAATAGATTCCCAGAAGGGAAATTCTAACAAAAAGGTTTAACCAATATGTTGTCTCGCATGCCACTAACTTTTTGAATACTCTATCAGCATCAGGGCCAGAGATTACTAGGGAAGAACATTGAACAGAGATATCTATGATTAACTAAGAGTAAAAAAACATAGTAGGTGCTAGGTGGTAATAATCCTCTCTAAACATCGTACTGCTAACTCTGATACTTACACTAAGCAATACAGTTACTATCTACTCTAGTTTCTAAAACTAAAGAAACATATAACCACCATCCTGGGAATCAGGGTTCCAACCATGCTACCCAGCAAGCCCCAGAAGAAAACTAATGCACAATTCTTGACTAGTACATGGAGGAATAGCTAAGACTCAAACTCAATAGGTCTTTATCATAACCACTGAAGCAGGTCATTTTCTTATGCCTCACACCTATAAAATAATGTGAAATCAGATACCCTCCTCACCTCAGTTACCTATTGCTTAGTGCATTGAGAGTGCCCAATGCATGCATCACAGAAACACTATATGGATGTATTTTTTACTCTGAACCTATTAATTGTTAACAAATCCAAATGCTAAGGGGCAAAATCAGATAGGTTTACAGCATGTGTTGCTGGAAAAGTTTATTTTGAACCAAGTTAGCACCTAGCATGGCCTCACAATTGTCTTGAATGTACCAACGTTCGTTATTATTGTTTCTTAACCTCAGGTGTTATTTCAAAATAGTGCAAACAAGGTCTGACTAACAAATGATTGGCTAATCGTAGGTTGACAGGGATGTCAGGGAAATTAAGGATAACATCATCTCTAATCACACGTTTATAAGAAAACTTGTATTGGCAAAATAAAGCAGAAAAAATATTTAAAAACAAACTTCAACAAAGAATAGAAAAACAGAACTAGCTAAAGTTGCGCTGGCTATTTGGATAGTTTGCAAAACAACAAGATGCAAAGCATATAGATTTCAGATTTTTGGGCAGTAACATCACAAAAATCTACACCAAGAGGATAATAGCACAAGCCTTGAACTATTATTCAAGCCACACTGCTCACTATTCAGAAAGCAAGAATGTTAAACAGGTTACACACAAACTTCAAGCAGAACAGCAAGTTGAGCAAGCCCATACAAATATGCCATGGAGTTGAAGCCAAAATAAACAGATAAAAATCACCCATATTATCACAAGATAATGCATGGCAATTAATCAGCCTACCTAAAAAACAGCACAATATAATATATTTCTGCTACGATGAAGAATGAATCAGCCAAACAATATATGTGCTGACAAGCAAACAAACATAACAATGGACAGTGTACATGTAGATGAAATGTCCTCAGATTAGCAATTGATGACTCCCAGATGATAGAAAGTTAATATCCCGATAGGTCTTTGCAAGAGTGCTAATAATGCACGTAAACACTTGCGGTTCATACTAGTCGAAACCTTCCCAATATTCTAAAGATACATGCAAGCACTCATAATTGAGTTGCTTAGGTAAATGCAGACAGTTGCTACATCAGACAGCGCTTGCAAGGTCAAAAGGGTCCCTACATGAAACATCAGTTGCCTCGAGGAAACTCCAAGGAGTAAGAGGAGAGGATGGAAATTTGAAGTGGATCGTCTTGAAGTCTTTATTGGCCCATTTCACAGTAGTAAATGGCCTCACCTGAGCATCGGCACCTATTTCTGACTCGGGGCACATCATAATCACCAGCTTCTCCAGCCCCTGAGCTCTCTCTCCAATGAACTTGATAAACACATGCTCATTTTTGTTGCCCTGGAACCCATGGATAACCAGTTTTTTCACGTGCTGGACACATTCAACAGGGCAAGCCTCCTGCCAGAACTTGAGATTGACCTTTCCAGTACGCTTACGGACTTTCATTGTCTGCAAATTAAATCAAAGGAACAAATTTCAACAACTTAATTATTTGATATGATACTAAGCTAGAGGTGCCACTGATGCAAAATGCCAAATGAAAGAAGCAAGGTGGATAAGTTTTACTCTGATATGGATCGTCTTGACATTAGGAAAACATTTTAGTATCAAAGGCACTGCTTTGACTTCATCGCAGAGCTCGAAACACACTTGCAAAGCCAAGATCTCGACGCTCGGAATGATGGTGCCCGCGCTCACTTTAGTGCCTGCCTACGGTGTGAACATACAAATGCAGTGCATCAAGTCAGAAATTAAGATCACAACAGAGCATATGAACCTTAAGACCGGCATTTATATTGGTACCTCAATTATGGAGCTGCCGATCTGTAGTTTGTGCTGTCCTGGAGGCCAATATCCCAGCATGTGCAGCCTCGGTGCGTTGCCAATCGTGATCTTCGAGAGATTTTTGCGACTGGGCTGTGTCATCAGCAGCAGAAGCCTCTCCAGGCGAGGAGCATCCGCCACATCAATGTCACCCAAGGAAGAAGAGCCCAGCTGCAAGCACCGCAGAGTGCGGCTGACCAAGCGGAGCCGCACGTCCGTCAGGCTTGCGATGATGGTGAGGGCCTCCAGGACTGGACTCCTGTCGAGCAAGAACGCAAGGTCTCGATGCTTCATGGTGATCAAGCTGAGGAAGAGCTCCTTGAGGTGGGGAAAGGCTGCAGTGCTCGGAAGGCCGACGGTGTTGGGGAACTTCCAGGCGCCAATGTGCAGGCGGGTGAGCGAGGTGCAGCTGAAGAGCGTGGTGGGTAGGGGGACGTCGAGCGGCCACGGGCGGTTGATAAAGGCGAGCTCTTGGACGCGCTTGTCGGCGACCAGCCGCAGCCAGCCCTCCACCTTTTCCCTGTTCAGGTCCAGGTAGCAGCAGGTAATCTGGACGCAGCGGAAGGGCCCCGGATGCGCGGCGAGGACGTCGGACACGTCGTTGGTGACGCCGAGCGTGTCCTCAAGACCCGGTCGCCAGAGCGGGTTCGCTCTGCATCCCGGGACGAGGTGGGTGTCGACGAAGACGAGGGGCAGCGAGCGCCAGAGGCCGCGCCAGCGCGGGGCCAGAACGGCAGTGCGCGCGGCGTCCTTGGCGGGGAGGCGGGAGACGATGTTCCGGAGGATCACGTCGGGGAGGCTGCTGATGCGGTCGACGCCGTCGTCTGGTGCCCCGGACCACGCGGCGCAGACGGATGCGAGGGGCGCGTCCGGGGTGGCGGCGACCTGGGGCGGGAGGGACTCGTACGCGAACTTGAGCGCCGTGTGCGTACCTTCGTCCTCGCCGCAGAAAGCCCTGATTTGGCTTATGCTCCCAATGCGCCATCCACCGGCCAGGTCCATGCTCGCCGGCGGCGTGCGGCAGGGCGGAGCTGAGATGCGAGGGTTTTGGTTTGAAGTGAAGCGGCGGCCACCGTGGAGTGTGGAGCTGCGTTCCCTTCCAGCCGCTTAGGGTTCAGCGTTGTTGGGCCAAATGTCCGAATCCGATGCCTCTCGGGCCCAAATTTGTGCGCAGAGCTTTGTGAGCTTGGAAACCGTTAGGAAAAAGTGCGGATTCCCTCCCCAACTGTCACGAAAGTTCACTTTTCCTCCCTCAATTTCGAAAATGGGGGACATATCACCTCCCTCAACTTTTCAAACCATGCAAATTACCTCCCTCGAGCGGTTTTGAAGGTGGATTTGCTACAGTAACCGTGGTTTGCTACAGTATCGGTGGGTTTGCTACAGTACCTTTCTTTTTAAAAAAATCCTCGTTGAATCTTTGAAAAATTATAATAAATCATAGAAAAATCATAAAATAAAAAATCCAATTTTATTGGACTCCATATGATTAGATCTACACAGTGAATATATAATTTGATATGCTTTAGTATAAAGTTTTTGCTAAAAAGATTTTGTCTTTTTTTTTTTGTTTATTTAGCTGAATCTTTAAAAAAAATCATAGTAAATCACAGAAAAATCATAAAATAAAAAATATAATTTTATTAGACTCCACATGAGTAGATCTACACGGTGAATATATAATATGGTGTGCTTTTGTCTAACAAAATAATTATAGAAGTTGCAGCTACGAATTATAAATATAAAAGAGAAAAAGACAAAACCTTCGTAGCAAAAACTTTGTACTGAAGCATATCATATTATATATTCACTGTGTAGATCTAATCATGTGGACTCCAATAAAATTAGATTTTTTTATTTTATGATTTTTCTATAATTTACTATGATTTTTTAAAGATTCAATCGAATTTTAAAAAAAGAAAAGGCAAAGACACTGTGACTGTAGCAAACCACGGTTACTGTAGCAAATCCACCTTCAAAACATTTCGAGGGAGGTAATTTGCATGGTTTGAAAAGTTGAGGGAGGTGATATGTCTGGTTTTTGAGTTGAGGGAGGAAAAGTAAACTTTTGTGATAGTTGGGGGAGTGAATCCGGACTTTTTCCAAACCGTTAATTAGGCTATGACCCTGTTTGATACTCTAGCCCGGGCTAAAGAGAGTTAATTTTTAGCTCTAACTCTAACTCCAAACTAGCTCTTGTCTAGATGCGTTTGGATCCTTGGGCTGGTCTTTATCTTTACTACCTATAAAAGATGAAAAGGGGACATTTTTTGGTGCGGTATTTTTTCTGTCCGCTCGACGCCCTAGTGCATGCGACTGGCCGCGCGCCCCCCTCGCATCTCCCTCTGCGATCTTAAAAAAAAGAAACCTCCCTTCCTCTACCGTCTAAAAATAGAAAAATTCATGCACAAGGAAACCCCATGCGGTTGTCTTGTATTAGGCAACAAACCAAATCCATCAATGCATGCACGCGATCTAAGGCTGCCCTCTCCTCTCCAAACAAAAAGGAAACAATTCAAATCCTTTTCTTAACCTTCTCCTGGCCGCACGCTCCCTCTCTTTCCTCTCCTCTCCTGGCCGCACGCTCCCTCTCCTTCCTCTCCTCTCCTGGCCGCACGAGCGTTGCCGCCGCACCTGCACGGTGGACATCCACCACCAAGGATCGTCAGCGGCAAGAGTCGTCGACAGTGCCGTCGTGCAGGACCCATCACGCTCACGAGCTATCGAAGGCCTTCTACTCGTGACGACCTCCTGCTCGCGACGAACGCGTCGGTGTCCGGACGTGCTTCGCCGCCCTGAAGCCGCAACTTTGATCAAGGGCGTGTCCGACGCTGTGCAGCAGAAGCCATTGGTGCAGATCCACACAGGTACTCACCCCTTTCACTTCGCGAGCAGGAGACTTGACGACATTTCACGGGGTCCGGTGTCTGTTTGGTTCTTAATTATTAGTCTGTAGTCCTCAGCGAACACATAGATTTGTGATCCAAAATTGCAATGAAAAGTTAAATAGTTAATGCAGTGCTGAACGAGGTGAATTTTGTGCTGCTTTTGTGATCCGGCCACAATGCCGCTACATGAGGTGAGTTCCATGCTGGTTTTGCATCCTGATTCATATAAGTTTTCAGGATCACAATTTGGATCAATTCCAGGCAAATGTAGTCGTAACATAATTTGCCAAGCTGCAAAGATTACTATTTCCTTTTACTTGCATATGAAGCTGCATCGAATTTTCTTGATGAATTTGTCAAAATTATGACCATAGTTCCTCTTGTATCTGAATAGCCTGCTGAATGCTAAATAGATCATAGAGTTGCTTATATATATTGTTACATACTAACATTGCAAGCAATATGGATATGTAAATGTGACTCTGTTTTATGCTAACATTCTGTACAAAAAGAATCACCATATGCTTTTGGTGACTTGATCAGACATGATGTGTTAGGGTTGAAGTGGAAGTCACCACAACTAGCTTGGGGCAATCCAATAGAAATTCATTCAAAATAAGCATGTGTTTTGTGTTAATTGTGATTGCTTCGTTAACATTCATGTAATAATTAGAATGTTGCAATGATCACATTGAAAACATTTATTTTGTATGTACAACATCCATGCAAATTATAATTATCATGGTCTTTTTTTTCCGGATCGTATCACCAATTGTGGGAAGGTGACAACTTAAAGCATCAATGGGAGCAGTAACTAACTGCTTCATAACTAATCACATAGCTCACTTGATAATTATAAAGAATGCCGGTGGCATACAAACGTAATCTCTAAGCTCTCAATCAAAGGTGCGGCTTATTGCTCCACTATATATGATGCCTGTTCTTTCTTTCACTAACCACACCAGATAGCATGCACAAATATTTAGTTAGAATGTCGCACCTTGAGTGAAGCTAAATGCTGGTTGTGTGGAATCCTCACTAACTTGAATCCAGACCTTGAGTCCTGCAGTGGAAAAAACCTTGACAATTGGTTACCATATGAATAATACGAACGCTTTCATATCAACCAAATGAACTTGATTAAGAGCAAACGTAGAATGTCAGAAAAAAACAATGTAAACTCGTTATAGAATTGTCAAATAAAGGGAAGATGATGCAGCCATGATGGTTTCAAAAAGAAAGATGACGCTGCCATGATTGATTTAAATATAACAGAGTCACATGGCAACCCATGGTAGTGTGGTTACTGGGATGCAATTTACCTTCCAGCTTAATGTCGTACTTGTTCGTTGTGGTACTTGTTCAAGTGAGCATTCAACACATCTGTTGCAAGGACCTGAAAATCATGACTGGGTGACAAACAATTAGATACTGCAACTACACATATATACATCTGTTCCTGTCCGACAAGTGAGATTGCACAACGGATACTATTACCTGTCCGACAATAGAGGATCTGGAGTACTCTGAAACCTGTCCGACAACAGACTAATAACACCAATCTGAAACCTGTCCGACAACAGCCTAACTTAATTTGACCTGAAGCACCACCTCTATTGGTTGATGCACCACTCTGACACCGAACTGAGCTTTCAAGTAATGCTATATTGATAAGTTAGACTATTAGTAGGTATTCATGTCTATGTCAAAATCAGTAGAAGTTTCACTACAGAACCCACCTGACATAATTCTCCTGTACAGGAGAGAGTTTGAAGAAGTTGAAATCAATCCTAAAGCTACAGACCTAAGATAACATGAGTTAGTTTCAGAATGTCCATTTGCTGACCCATCCTAATGAAGTCTGTCATCCTTGGTCGCCATGTATCCTACCATTTGGCCATAACATCACTATTGAGCTATCCATGTGTTTAAAATGTAAAGATTGAATTCCGATTGAAACTATGAATTAATTTTGTGTAGGGTTTGATCAGAATGGATCCTACGCAACGTAATGATGGTCGTACATCATTTCAAGACTTGACAAGCACAGACAATGGAGGTAACGGTTTATATTCATGTCCATTGGTACTTTTACATGTGTTGTGAGTGCAGATTAAATAGATATAAAAAAATTCATTTTAAACAGGTGACCAAACAATCTCAAATTCCTCTGCGCAAGAAGTTGATGAACGTGTGCAACGTAAAAGGGAAAGAGACAAAGCACGGTATGCAACAATGACTCGAGCAAAAAAAGGATGAAAGGAACAAAAGAATTAGGGAAAAGTATCATCACACAAAGGGGAATACGGAATTAGCTGCTGGGTCAAGAGGTCCATTGCAAACAAATTTTAACTTGCAAACAGGTTATGGAGTTGGATCAAACAATGAAAACACAGATCTCGCCAAAAAAAAAAAAAGATGTGAAATGGAAAATGTCAGCTCTATGCTACGAAAAGCACGAGTGACTCATGAAGAAAGCAGTGATGAAAAAATTGGTAAACTAGAAGGACTTTTTTTTGAATTTTAGTATTGCATGCATTGAGTTGATTTGATTTTTAATAATGTGTCTGTTCAAATTCTATATGTTAACCTAGCTGGAGTTGAGAAGACCGCTGAAAGCATTGATGATTATATAAATAATGACTGGCTACATCGAGACAACTCATACGAACCCATGGAGATCGATAAAGAAAACACATGTACCATTTCCTTGTTTTTCCTAATATACTGAGATTGCATGGTGCTTATGCCAATGTTAATGTCATGTTATTATATGTGTGTAGATGACTATTCTGATAGATGTGTAGACCAAAGTGGCATGGTTGACTTGACTAATTCATCAGTTGATCTAAATCTAGGTTAATTGATTTTGTTCTTTTGTTAATATAAATAGCGACTTGGAATGCGGAAACAGATAGAATTTGTATTGAAGACAAGAGGCCATATAAAACACAATTGGCCGGATGTTGAAGTTGATAAGTGGGAAGTTAAAGAGATTTTTGGAGACCATAAAATACAAAAAAGATTTGTGCGTCATAAATAATGATGTCATATATAAGTTGAATTTTGTGCGCCTTTGAGCTATTTTATCTAACGTGTGTTTGAACATCTATTAATGTTGTATGTAGAGTTTCATGTGGTTTATTCACAATGAACTTCATCGAGTATTGGACTGGGAACGATTTGTCTGACGAGTTCAATCAGGTAATTCACTATGCGCCTATTCACATGTCATAAGTGTGCACTAGCTGTGGGTATTTTAATTAATAAATAATACTACCTACGGTGCAGGCTGATATTGAAGAATTTAGACTGAAGCTTGCGGCCATCTTGCTATCATCAGAGTTCAACATATACAAGGGGTCTCCGCGTTTTGATAGCAATAAAAGTAGTGGTCATCCAAGTGACTGCGGTCGAAATAGAGAATCCAAAGATGGTGAAGCGTCCATGAAAAAAAAAAAGAAAACATCCGGAGGAGGCTGAATTCTTAGTGGTTCAGAGGGGCACGCCTCAACACACTCAAGCTCAAAAGAAATCCTCACAAGACCACTCCAATGAAGACGATCCTGGCGAGTTCTGGGCATTTGAGGCCTTAAAAGATGAGGAAATGCCCAAGGAAGAGATGATTGCGTTAGTGTGTGATTACGTCATGGCAATCCAGGGATGAAGTGTTGTTGAAGTAAGCTACGTATTTCCTTATTACCTTACTTTATTAATTATATATTGTGCCCTCTTATACGACATAGCCATCATCAATGTCTAATGCTTCGAGGAAGCCTTGGGTTAAAGGCTTTTATCCCACCATTATTACGCTAACCGTCAAGAATCTACAAGAGTTGTTGATGGTTGATCGAGACATCTCTCTCGATTGTTTCAACCTAAGTGTCCGCTTTTCAGGCGGTCGAGAGTATAACATAATGAAACGATTCAATGATATTACGAAGCATCACATAGACCCGCGCTTTTGTGTAAGCACCAATTTATAACTAATTATTATCATGCTAGATTACATCTATTATTTGTTGTTGTTCTAATTACAATTTTATAATAAAATAAACTAAGTTATAATTTATCCTAACACTTGATATCTTTGTGTTCTAGACAATGTGTGCTTTAACAACACATGTGGCATACCGCAAAATATATAGTGATAAAGAAATGGAGGATGCGATTAGTGTGTGTAAAAATATGGAATACAACTTAGCACAAAGTGCAAATATGTAAGTCGCTTGCCCTAGCTTTATTACTTATTTCTTATGTATTATTTCTAATCGTTATTATCGTGTCTGCGGGGTTCTTTTGCCATGGAGTTTGAAGCCACTACATGCTTTATGTTTTCGATCTACAGCAAAAGCTACTTACTATGATTGACCCTAGGTCTGTTGAGGACTAGTGTAAAGAAACACTTACTATGATTGACCCTAGGTCTGTTGAGGACTGGTGTAAAGAAACACAGCGCTGATGTATGCCAGGCAAACTCTTGGATTCATCGTGAGGTTCCGAGGCGCAATGAATAAACATATTCCTGGATGAAATCAAGACATCTTCAAATGGAAATTTCACCGCATGGAAAACGTTGCACCTGACATAGATGGGTAACTAACTCAGAATCACGATTAAACACAACGATAATAACTATTATTTAATTATTTCTATGTGTTACCGATGGTGAATCTTGCCGGGCACTCAAGTGGATTACTTATTTTACAATACATGTCTGTGTTGAATAGTCGTAAATCTGCAAGTATTCATACGGTGAGAATAGCATATTTTTTTAAAGACATGCATTATTGCTCATATGATAAGCACTAATATCTGCATACACCCTCATGTGTACAGGATGGTACGAAGATGCGTCAGAACTTACTGGTGGATTTATTGGCGCAAAAAAAAAATGGATATCGAAGATATCTTAGGACACTATAAAACATTACCTTAGTCGAATTACGAGAAAAGTCCATAAAATAGAGTTTAGAAACTCGCGAAATCCATGATTGATTGCGTTACTTTCACAAAACTTGTTTGGATTTGCTTGTGTTACTTTCACAAAACTTGTTTGGATTAAATGTTACTTTAATATCATTGTTTAATCTTCATAGTATTGCTATTTTATCATGCGATTCATGTTTTTTATACAAAATTTAGTTACCGTAGTAGCAACGCACGGGCATTTAACTAGTTTGATACTAAATGCGCCTTTTTAATTATTTAGTGGCTCAAAACAGAGAGAAAAATGAACTTTTATGTGGTCCAAATTAAAAACCAGCCCCAACTAGCCCCAATATGCACCCATGGATGGGCTAGTTATTTTAGGAGGGCTAGTTGCATTTAGCCCAATCTAGCTCCTCCTGTTTGGATCCCTTTGGGGCTAGTTGAGCCAAAACTAGCCAAAACTAGCTCTAACCCTGGGATCCAAACAGGGCCTATGTTTGGTTCCATAAGTTAGGTGACTTATTAAGTTAGGTGACTAAAAATTAGTGACTTATAAGTCATGTATGTTTGGTTGTAAGTGACTTATAGGTCAAGGCAAAAAAGAAGAGAAAATGGTTGCAAGTGACTTATAAGTCTCATGACTTATAAGTCCCTACAGTTTGGCAAAATAAGTCACTTATTTTGAATTTTAACTTATAAATCACCTGACTTATGGAAACCAAACAGGTCATACATTCGGACGAGTAAAAATTCAGGACGCACGATTGGGTAGGCCCACCACCCACCACACGTGGGGATCGATATTTGGGATGCCCTAAGCAAGTACTCAACTCGCAATCAACGAGTCAGAGCAACCCCGGACCAACGACTACACGAAACACGTAGCAAGACAAGGCGTCCCATCGCGGCTCGAAGTCTTCACGAGCACGAGCTCCCCGGCGATAGGCCGAGCACGGGCGGCGAGGGTTCCACTTCCGCCTCGTCGGGCTCTCCAAGGCTAACAAACTTCGCGTCAAGGAAGGGCTCGGCGGGAACCCACCCTCTGCCTCGCTCGAGCTCTCACATAAGCGAACTCTCCAGACAAGGACAACTCTCCGCCTCGTTCGAGCTCTCCCTTCAATGAGCTCTCCGGATCCCCGCCGCGCTCGGCCTCATCGAAAGACCTCTTTTCGCCTCGCTCGAGCTTCCTACACGACGAGCTCTATGGCGCCATCCACCGAGAGCTTGTCCCTTTGCCTTCTCGAGGAAGCCAACAGTGCGAGTTGGTCAACCACTCTCGACAGGCTCAACAACTCCACGGCGGACACCGTAGCCATGCGGGGTTACGGCCCGGCGGGGAGGGTGGTCACTCGATCACCTCACCATACCCCGTCGACTCCAACAAGCTCGCTCTGATACCGTTCGGGTACATACGGCGTACATCCGCCCCATCCCCGGTATGGCCGCGCCCATGCCGAGAAGACGCATTCCAACTACGATTGAAGACATGGCGACGGTTGACCACCGCCCAAACCGCGAATCCCGTGTATGACGACGACCAATTTCAACGCCCGGGATACCTTAGAGCTTGAGACGAGCACTCGCCTGCGAGCATCCCCCTCCCTGTAAATGTATTTCCGTCTCTTCAAGTCCTCAACCCGGGACGAGCTCGTGTACCCTACCCCTTGCGACTATAAAAGGGGGAGCCAAGTCACCGGGTTGAGGCGGGTTTTAATTCTTAGCTCCATAGCATCCCAGCCTCCCCACTCTCACCACTCGATATTGGCACTCGCCTCAATCACGAGAGACTTGTGAGCCCTCTCCTCTCTCGCCTTGCTTGTACTCGCCCGGTATGAGCATTTGAGCTCGGATAGTGATCACCACTTTGGACTAGGGTGCGCGATTTGCCCCGAACCAAGTATACATCTTGTGTCATTGTCTCTAGAGCTAGGCCATCTGAGCACGATTAGCCGACATTCGCGTGACGGTGGTATTAGACCACGACAGTTGGCGCGCCTGGTAGGGGCATCGCTAGTGTGACGATCCTCACTCCGTTGGCTTCCTCCACTTCGCTGACGTCCAGAGCGCCCGCGATGCGCTTTAGGACCCTCGACTTCTCCGGCGCCGAGCCGAGCGGTCTATCGCCGGAACCGTCTTCGTCCGTCCGATGCAGCACGAGGACATCCCGGCCGCCTCCGAGGCGCGCCACCGACTCCGTCCTCACGGACATGGGCCGGAATTCGACTTCCGCGCCCGCAAGCCCCATCCGCTCCGCCGCGGATCGCTTCTTCGATCTCATCAAGGACCTGCTCCCGAACATCCTGGGGCGCGAGCCTACGCAGGCTCTGTTTCGCGACGTGACCTTCTCTACCGCCAACGTTGTCCTACAGCTTGCCGGAGAGGAGGCGCTGTCGGTCGACGAGTTCATGGCGGCCTACGCCAGGATGTACCCCGACGGGCAGCCAGGCCTCCCTCTCTACTGGGGTGACGAGTCTAGGCGGTCCAGCGTCCTCGAGCTCGAGCTCGCCCTGATAGCATGAGCCTTATGGACTGCGACCCCACGCATCAGTGCTACATGTGCCACACCCCGAGGGTGCGGTAGACGAGCACCCCTCGAGCGACTCCTCCGAGCACACCCCCCGGCACTCCGTAGCCCGGCAGCGCGAGCCGCCGGTCGACTGTGTCAAGGCCCGCCTGGATGAGCTCGAGGAGCTCGAGCGCGAGGCGGCTCGAGAGCGCGAAGCCCTCCTCGCCCGGAGAGGGAAAACAATCGCCGAGCGCGAGCCCGGCTCGTGAAGTGCACGACCGCATCAACCGCGATGAAGGCCCCGAGCAGCTCCCACCGGTGTTTGGGAGGGCATCTCAGAACCTGGCGGCTGCTGCGCTGCTCCTGCGCCGCTGCCCCGGGGCCCCCGAGGAACCCGAGGCGCGGAGAACCCATGAGCGCTCAAGCTCCTCGCGGAGGCGGTCAAAGAAGCGGCGAGCTCAGTCGCATCGCCGGCCGCAGGAAGAGCACGAGGCCTCCTCCCATCCCGAGGTCCACGCGACGCCGGGCGGTCGGGCGAACCGCGACGCGAGGGACACCATCAACGCCCGACGCAAGGCGGAGGCTCGGCCGACAAGAACGCCCCCCGACAATGGCAAGCACCACCACGACGACCGCCGCGACGACCGCCCTCGCACCTACAACAAGCGACGCGGCGGCCGCCACGACAGCGAAGAGGACAAGAGCCGCGGTCCGACGCCCATACGCCGCGCCCCGGAGCCCGTCGCCAAAACGGGATCGTCGCAGCTCGAGGTCGAGCTCGCGAGAAGGCCAAGGGCTTTCGGCTTGCGCATCCACGACGCCCGTTCCCTCTCGCTTCGAGCTCCGACCTCGGTGCAGAAGTACAACGGGGAGACCGATCCCGCCACGTGGCTCGAGGACTATCGCCCGGCCGCGCGGCGGGGGGGGGCCGCGATGACTACTTCATCATCACGCAACCTCCCGCTCTATCTTGCGGATTCGGCGCGTTCTGGCTCGAGCACCTGCTAGAGGGCACCATCCGCGACTGGGAGGACTTGCGCGACGTCTTCGTCGGCAACTTCCAGGGCACCTACGCTAGGCCGAGCACAACGTGGGACCTCCAAGGATGCAAGCAGAAGAAGGGGAAGAGCCTGCGCGACTACATCAGGCGTTACTCCAAGCTCTACAACAACCTCTCCGAGGCCTCCGACTCCGAAGTCATCACCGCCTTCACGTTCGGCACCACCTGCGAGAGCCTGATCCACGAGCTCGGCGTCAAGAAGCCCAGGACCGTGAAGGAGCTCCTCGACCTCGCCACTCGCCACGCTGAGGGAGAGGATGCCGTCTCCGCCGTCACCGGCAAGGGCAGGCCCAGGGGCGACGACGGGGACGCGGAGGGATCGCTCCCCGTGCGCGCAAGAAGAAGAACAAGAAGAACAAGCGTCCTCGCGATGACGACGACGACGAGTTCGTTGCCGTGGCGGACAAAGCGCAAGGCGGCCCCAAAGGCGGCGCCAACCGTCCCGAAGGAGCACGCCGACAAGATGCTCGAAGCCCCGTGCCCGCACCACGAGGGCCCCGTCAAGCACAAGATGAAGGATTGCCGCCTCATGAAGAAGCACGTGATGGGCACACTGCGGGGAGGCGATAGGGACGACGACGAAAAAGCCGTGAAGGCTGCCCCCAAGGAGTTCGAGGGCGACGTCTACATCGAGGACGGCGCCGTCAGCGTCGTCTTCGGAGGAGCTCCCGGCTACGAGTCCGACGCCGCCAGAAGCTCACCCGCCGCGAGGTCCTCTTCACCGAGCCCTGCGGCGCCCGCCTACCTCAAGTGGTCGAGCTCGGCGATCACCTTCGACAAGGTGGATCATCCACGACACATCCCGTACCCAGGAAGGTACCCGCTCGTCGTCGACCCTATCATCGGCACCAAGCGCCTCGGCAAGGTGCTGATGGACGGAGGCAGCGGCCTCAACCTCCTCTACATCCACGCGCTCCAAGCTCTCGGCATCCCCAAGGCATGACTCTGCCCCTCACCGGAGCCGATCCATGGCGTGGTGCCAGGGAAGCAAATGGTCCCGCTCGGGCGGATCGACCTCCCCGTCACCTTCGGCACCCCGGACAACTTCCGTAAGGAGGTCCTCACGTTCGAGGTGCTCCCGTTTAGGAACGCCTACCACGCGTTGTTGGGGCGTCCATGCTATGCAAAGTTCATGGCCGTCCCTAACTACACCTACCTCAAGCTCAAGATCCCCGGACCGAAAGGGGTGATCACCATAGACTCCACCTTCGAGCATGCCTTCGGCTGCGAGGCCGCCGCCGTCCAGTACGCCGACGCCGCGGTCGAGATCGAGCAGATGCGGCCCAAGATGACGGCCTGGGCCAGCGCCGAGGACTCTCCCGAGCTCAAGAAAATGGCGAACACGAGCTCATCCGTCGAGCTCCGGAAGATGGCAAGCACAAGCTCCTCCGCCGAGCTCGAGAAGGTCACGGGCACATTTGAGCCCGAGAAGGACGCCAAGGAGATCGTGGTCGGCGAGGACAGGCGCACCCTCTCCGTGGGTGCCGAGCTCACCCCCAAATAGGAAAGCGAGCTCGTCGACTTCCTCCGTGCGAACCTCGACGTATTCGCATGGAGGGCCTCGGATATGCCTGGCATACCGAGGGAAGTTGCCGAGCACTCCTTGAACATCAAGCCCGGCTCTCGGCCGGTGAAGCAAAGGCTCAGGCGTTTCGACGACGCCCGATGCCAAGCAATCGCCGAGGAGATAGACAAGCTCTTAGCCGCTAGGTTTATCAAGAAGGTGTATCATCCCGAGTGGATAGCCAACCCTGTACTCGTTAAAAAGAAAAATGGGAAATGGAGAATGTGTGTTGACTATATGAGTCTCAACAAAGCGTGCCCTAAGGATCCATTTCCTTTGCCGCGCATCGATCAAATTGTTGATTCCACCTCCGGGTGCGAAACACTCTGTTTTCTCGACGCCTACTCCGGCTACCACCAGATCGCGATGAACGAGCTCGATCAGCTCGCCACCTCCTTCATCACTCCGTTTGGCGCATTCTGTTACGTAACAATGCCCTTCGGTTTAAAAAACGCTGGCGCCACCTTCCAGAGATGCATGCAAAAGGTCTTCAAAGAGCTCCTCGGAAAGCTCGTCAAAGCATACGTCGACGACATCGTTGTCAAGACGAAGCGCTCTGAAGAGCTCGTTCCCGACCTTGAAAAAGTCTTCGCCAAACTCCAAGAATACGGAGTCAAGCTCAACCCCGAAAAATGCGTTTTCGGGGTCCCACGAGGGAAACTGCTCGGTTTCGTTGTGTCCGAGCGTGGCATCAAAGCCAATCCCAAAAAAATTGCCGCCATTACGAATATGGGGCCGATCAAAAACGTCAAGGATGTACAGCGGCTCACGGGCTGTCTCGCTGCCCTCAGCCGATTCATAGCTCGACTGGGGGAACGTAGCCTACCGCTGTACAAGCTGCTCAAGAAGACCGAGCGCTTCGCCTGGACTGACGAGGCACAGCAAGCCCTCAACTCCTTGAAGCACCTCCTTTCGAACCCACCAGTGCTCGTAGCCCCGGCTACGGACGAACCCATCCTCCTATACATCTCGGCGACCTCAAAGGTTGTCAGCACTGTGCTCGTAGTGGAGAGAGAGGAGGAGGGCCGCGCACTCAAGGTCCAACGTCCGGTCTACTTCATCAGCGAAGTGCTCTCCGACACCAAGACGCGCTACGCACAGCTCGAAAAGCTCGTGTACGCGCTCCTCATCACCCGGCGCAAACTATGGCACTACTTCGACTCCCACCCTGTCACAGTCATCTCCAAGTACCCCATCGGAGAAATCATCCGCAGCCCCGAGGTCGCTGGACGCATGGCCAAGTGGGCTGTCGAGCTCATGGGCGCCGACATCACCTACGTGCCCCGAGACTCCATAAAATCGCAGGCCCTCGCCGACTTCGTCGCAGAATGGACCGAGGTCGAACAACCTCCCAGGCCAAGCGACGTGGAGTATTGGACGATGTACTTCGACGGCCCCGTAAAGAAGCATGGTGCGGGAGTTGGGCTGGTCTTCATCTCGCCAAATAAGGCACACATGCGATATTCGATTCGCCTCCGCTTCCCGGCCTCCAACAACGTCGCCGAGTACGAAGCTCTCATCAACGGCCTTCGGATAGCTCATGAGCTTGGCATCCGGCACCTCGAGGTCCGGGGAGACTCCGAGCTCGTGAGGAATCAGGTCATGAAAGAGGCCGACTGCGTCAACCCAAAGATGGTCGCGTACCACCAGAAGGTCTGCGAGCTCGAAGAGCACTTCCACGGGCTCGAGGTCAACCACATCCATTGCAACCACAACAACGACGCCGACGTCCTCGCCAAGCTTGCGTCCGATCGATTGCCGGTCCTGCCAGGTGTCTTCATGCACGAGCAGCGCAAACCCTCAATACGACTCAAGGGCGAGCCTGCGGCGGCTGGCACGAACTCGACCACCGGCGCCTCGAGCTCGGACCCTATGGAAGTTGACGCTCCCGCGAGCTCGAGCTCGCCCGACACAAAAGCCTGTCTAGCTACGAGCTCGAGTCCCACCGGCTCGAGGGCTGAGGGGGGCTGGATCGAGCTCGACCCCGAAAGCCCCAAAACCCAACTGGCGGATCCCACTACTCCTGTGGCTCAAGGAAGGCAAGCTCCCCCCCGGGCAGGAGGAATCAAGGCGCCTGGCACAGAGGGCCAAATCTTTCGTCCTCGTCGGGGAAGAGCTCTACCGGCGCGGGGCCTCCGGCATCCTCAGTGACTGCGTCACCTTCGAGCAAGGGGAAGAGCTCATCAAGAAGATCCACTCCGGCGAATGCGGTCATCACGCGGCGCCACGAGCTCTCGTCGGAAAGGCTTTCCGGCAGGGCTTCTATTGGCCAACCGCCGTCGTAGACGCCATTCAAGTCGTCCGACGCTGCGAGGGTTGCCAATTCTTCGCCAAGCAGACACACCTCCCGGCTCAGTCCCTCCAGACGATCCCACTCACCTGGCCGTTCGCGGTTTGGGGCCTCGACATGGTGGGGCCCTTCAAGAGGACGGCCAGGGGCTACACGCACCTCCTCGTCGCCATCGACAAGTTCTCCAAGTGGATCGAGGTCATGCCCATCGCACGGTGTCGAGCCGAGGAAACCGTCAAATTCTTCACCGGCATCATCCATCGATTCGGGGTCCCGAACTCCATCATCACCGACAACGGCACCAACTTCGTGGGAGAGGTCTTCCTCGACTGGTGCAACAACCACGGCATCCGCGTCAACACAGCCTCAGTCATCCACCCAAGGACCAACGGGCAGGTAGAACGAGCTAATGGCATGATCCTGTAGGGTGTGAAGTCACTTCAAGAGGCTCGAAAAATACGCCCGTCGATGGCTTGTCGAGCTCCCTTCGGTTGTATGGAGTCTCCGCACCACGCCAAGCAGGGCCACTGGGCGGACTCCATTCTTCCTCGTCTTCGGATCCGAGGCCGTGCTCCCCACCGACCTCGAGTACGGCTCGCCCCGAGTCCAGGCCTACAATGAGGACAACAACCGAAGGCTGCTTTCGAAGACGCGGCCGACCGGCTCGACGAGGCCCGTGACATCGCGCTCATCCACTCCGCCAAGTACTGCAGTCCATGAGGCGCTACCACGACCGCCACGTCAAGGGACGAGCATTCGATGTCGGGCGCTGCGTCCTGCGACGAGTTCAGAGCTCGAAGGACCGACACAAGCTCTCAGCACCATGGGAAGGCCCCTTCACCATCGACCGAAATGCGAGGCCCGCGGCGACGCACAAGCTCAAAGTCCACTAGGGCCGCGTCCTCACCAACGCATGGAACATCGAACAGCTACGTCGCTTTTATCCCTAAATGTACTTCGAAGATGTTGTAGTCACAGAAGTTCAATAAAAGCACCAATTCGATGCAAAAATCTGTGCAAGCATTTCGAATTTTTTTCCTTAGCTCGATTGAGCAACGGCCGGCCTTTGCCCACAGCAAAGACCCACCCTTGCTCGGGGGCTACAAGGAGCGGGGTGCACACCCCACGTTTTGAACGCACCATTTTTTCGCAAAACTTGCCTTGCGAGCTCAGAGCACAACGTCGAGCTCAAGCTCACGAACTCGCACTCACTCCCCCTAGATCAAACGACGTTTTGAAATGACTAAATCACGAGCTCGCCACTTAGGAGCGTGGCGCGACGTCTAACGACCTCTCGCGCCCCGCGGCCAACGAGGAATGGCCCGCCACTCGACTCTCAAAAACACGAGCTCACCAAAAGTCGAGTAGAAGCCGGTGCGACAAGGAAGAGACACGACTTCCATTAAAAACAAGCTGCCATTGTTACATATGCGCCTCGATCTCGAGGACTTAACAAAAGAGGCCCGGCCTCGAACTCCTATGTCTACTCTTGCGCAGGCGGGTCTTGAGGCTCCAACTCCTCGGGGGGATCTGAGCGAGCTCTTGCTCCCCGGCAGGCTCGTCGGCGTCTCCATTACCGGCGGAGGGAGGCACGAAGACGTCGAGCTCATCGATGGCGAGCTTGAAGAGCTCGGCAGATAGCTCAGCGGTCTTGGCCTCGGCGGACGGCAGCCTTCCTCTCCACCTCCGCGTCGTCGGCATCGACGGACATCAGCCAGCCCGTCTTCACCACCTCGATGTCGAAGAGGGATAGTGGGTGAAGACGACGCTGACCGCCTTATGGGTAACCCAGCTGGCATCCTCTGCCACTTTGTGAGGGATGGCCCCCACCTGCTGGACCGGGTCTTCCATGTCCCCGATGCGGAGAACGTCGCAAACCACCTCCACCTCGGACACAAGCTCCTTATGCGCCCGCCTCGAGCTCTCCGCTTCCTCCGTCGCCTTGGCAGCGCGCTCCTGGAGCTCCTTTTGCTAGTCCACGAGCTCCGTCTGCCTCCGCACGAGCTCGGACTTGATGATCACAAAATCTCCGCCGTCTTCTTCATCTCGGACTCTCTAGTCTGCAGCTCGAGCTGCGTGTGCTTCAAAGAGCCCTCGGCGGACGCGAGCCCGATCCCGGTCGGTGAGATCCCGTGTCGGCTTCGAGAGAATTCTGCTTCTCTCTGCAAAAACGAAGGGCGGATCAAGTACAAGAGTCATAAAGCCACGAGGCACAAAACCAAAAACAGCCGCCCGCTTACTCCATAGCTCGTCGTAGAGCTCCTGCTCGTTGTACCACAGTTCATAGTTTTTGGCCTCAAACCGGACCCGCTCCGCCTCTGAGGCACGAAGATTACACCAAAGCTCGGAGGCCTCATGGTCATACACTGAAGCCCCGCCGACGAGGACAATCAGCCCCAAGCGCTAAAGAAATGAGACAGCGAGATAAGAGAAAAGGCGCTCACCTTCGAAGCTCGGTGTCACGCCGACGACCGCTCGCGACTTCTTCTTTATCCTTCTGCAGCTGCTCCGCTCTCAGCGCGAGTGCCGAACGCTCGAGCTCCTTGTCCTCGAGCGCCTGGTGGAGGGAGTCGAGCTCTTCCTTCATCTTCTCATGCTGCCACTTATGAGCGAGCTCGAGCTCCACCTCCCGCCGAGACACTTCCCACAGCGTGGCGTCCACCTTTTCCTAGGCCTCTCGGGCAGCGCGCTCGTCCGCCCCGCGAATGAGGTCAGCCGCCTCCCTCGCTTGGCTCTCAAGGAACCGGTGTTGGAGCTGTGCTGAGCCGAGCTCGGCGCACATCTCCGCACACAACTCCGTCAGACTCCCAACGAAGCCGCCGACCCTTAGAGAAGCCTCCGTTAGGCGATTATATCCCCTGACGGCCTCCTGTACACCCTGCAAAACACAGGCGATTGAGCAAACCAAAAGACGCAGAGCAGAGCCTCAATCACTACGGCGTCTCCAAACCTGGGAAAGACGGCGGGCACACTTCTCGCCGGCGCCGACGGCGGACTGTTGACACCTGTTATAGTATAATATTAATAGTCAACTAAATATGAAATAAGGACGTAAAATGAATATCAACATAGACTAGGGGTCTAACTAACATAATTCCACGAGTTTTGGTGATTTATATCTTTTTCGGGGACTTAATGGATAAAATGCAGAGAAGAATGGAGAAAGTTCGAATATATCTCACATACGATGACAAGACTTAACCGTGAAGTAACTTCGACCCAAAATGTGGACTAAAACACTCTAGAAGGTACCGAAGACACGGGAGAAACACGGCTCGGTTTGGCCACAAGACCGGCGGCCGCGAGGGATTTAGGCCGGCCGCCCAAAGCTACTGATAACCATTCGGCTCATCTTCCTAGGTCGGTTTTGTAACCGACCTTGAGGTTGTATCTACACCGTTATTGAAGGTCGGTTTGATCCAATGGTCATCATTCATCGCCAAGGCCTATATAAGAAGACCCCACGACCCCGGGGTTAAACCCTAATTCATTCTATCGATTCTATTCATTATCTCTCGGTTGTAGAGGTGTCCCAATGTAAGGATAACCTCTCTCCGGGATTAGTGAATTAGAAGTAGATTAGAAGAAGATTAGTCATGTAATTAGAGATAGATTAGCCATGTAATTAGAACTAGATTAGATCTAACTTAGATCTAATCAAGAGTAAAGGAGAGTGGAGCTATGCTCCTGTTGCGAGATGTCTTGAGTATGGTATGTCTTTGTATCTTCTCTACAAGACTTATGATTCATATATTTATCTTCTCTATTCACTTCCATGCCTTTCATATATGGTTAAGTATAGTTGTTATGCTTTTGCATGGGATCTCCGCTCGTATTGAGTGCTCTAGTTATTCTAGGTAGCTAGAGTAGTAATTTATAGTGTAGACTTGGTGTCTAGGCTATAGGTTACCTGAGGTTGCGTCCAAACCTACGGATAGTTGTGGTAGCCCCATGGGTGACAGCCCTGTCAGGCCTTTGTAGTCCACCACGTATGGGTTGGTGTTTCGTAGAGCTTTAGGCAGCCTTCTCCCAACTACCTTCTTCCCAGTCTTTCTCGAGAGTTGGAAAGGAACTGTTGCTCCAAAGTGCATTAGTGTAATTGCTATCATAGAACCTAAGTAATAGAGAAGTACCCAGGAACCTTGATCTCTCCCTTTGACCTCTTGATTAGTTTAGTAATTCTTTGATAACTTAGGTAGGTTATTATTTTATGCTTATTTATCCTTTAACATTTACCCCCTCACTATAGTCTAGTGGTTTGCTAAGTTAGTGGATACATGATTGTAATTTATTAGAATTCTTTAACCAAAGCTTCCCTGTGGATACGATACTCTAGAATACTCATCCTAGGGAAAAGCTACAATGGTAGGTGTTACGTGGCGCTTGCGAGAATCCTTCATATTCTTTTAGCACTTAACAAATGCCAACATGGATGACTACGGATCCTCCGACGGGGAGGCTGCCGCGGCGCGACCGGAGCAAAGGTCGGAGGCAGGACGACGTCCGCGCCCTCAGGAGGGACGCTCGCCGCACGACAACGCCGACGGACACCATGACCCCATCGAGCTCAATACTCTCCACGGCGAGGTGCGGCACCACGGCAGCAGTCGGCGGTCGATCGGACAGCGGTGGCACCCGCGCCCGCGTCCCGAGGCCTTCGCCTCCGACCAGCGCGATCCCTCTCCGTCCTTGCGGCGTCCTCGTCGTCGAGAGACCTCGGCGACCGCGAGGCTCAACGGCGACCTCCTTGGGCTGGGGACAAGCGTCGGCCTCCGACGAGCCTCTTGAGCCTGCCCCTCGGCGCCCGGGATCTCGCCCCGGGGCCGCCCTCTCCACCTCCGCCACTTTCGGCGAGCTCGCCGTAGCCTGAGTCTTGGGTGCGAGGGCGTCCCCAATGAAGTCGCCGGCCCCGGAGCTCGTCGATCGAGCTCGGCACCGCCGTCTGCGGCGCTGGGCCACGGGGACGATCGGTGCGGCCGGCGGATCCGAGGCACGAAGCTCCTTCGCCACGGCGGCCGACGCCGAGGAAACCGAGGCGCCGGTGGAAAGCAACCCCTTGAAGGGGAAGAGCGCCATCATCTTCGAGCCCGTCGTCGCGCTCGCCGTCGCCTTTTCGAGCTCACCGCGCCGCTCGTCACCATCGCCCCCGAGCTCGTCATCGCCGCGCTTTGAGCTCATGGGCCTCGAACTCATCAAAGACGGCATTGCCGAGCTCACCAACGCCACGCTCGAGCCCACCGCTGCGGAACTCGGCGCATCAGTCCTCAGACGCTTCTCAGGATAGGGACGAACCATCCTGCACAACAAGAAGTGAGTTCTAACTCCCGAAGCCGGAGCTCAAAAACAGCGAGGGAATCAGAACTTACTCCTTGGCCACTTTCTTCCTCTTCCTCGTCTCGGCCACCTTCGGATCTCGAGTCCTCCTCGCCCGGAGAGCCCGCAGCGCGGATCCAGCTGGAGGTACGGGTTGAGGATGAGAGGCCGCTGTGCTCGAAGGCCTCACCATAGCCGACGGCTCCTCCGTTCCGACAAATGTGCGCGCGGCTCCTCGCGCCACGCCGAGTTCGCGTCGGAGAACGTTCGGCCGGTGTACCGGGGCAGCGGGTGGAGCGGATCGTTCTTGAGATAGAACCACTCCCTCCACCACCCGGGGTTGGCCGTGGGGAAGTCTCCCTTGGGGAAGGATTCTCGAACCTTCCCTCCCCTCAACTGGATCGCCACTGAAGCAATCGGCGCGGGGTGTCCCCTTCTTTGTTCAGCAAGTAGTGGATCTTGGCGAAGATGAAGTGGCGGAAGAGCTCCCAGTTCGGTGGGATCCCTAGCCAGCCCTCGCACAGGGCGTGGAAGACGGAGAAGAGGAGGATCCCGTTCGGGGTGAGGTGCTGGAGCTCGACGCCCCAGTACGTTAGCAACCCGCGGAAGAAGTCGTCGGCGGGAACTCCAAGCCCACGCTCGTGGAACGCGATGAAGGACACCACGTAGCCCGCCGACGGGTCAGGGACCTCATGCTCTTTCGGCGGAATCATCCACTCCTCCTGATCAGTCAGATCAGGAAGCCCGTCGGTGAGGCAGCACCTCTCCATGAGCGCCGGGGGACGCCGTCGTCGGGAGCCACGAGCCCATCCTGGGATCTCCTGGGAGGACAACTACGACGGCGAGAGAGCGAGGAGGATCGGAGATTGGATCTATGGCAAGGCGGCGGCAGCTGTCGTTTCTCTCTTTCTCTCTCCGTGAAGGATGGCAGGGAGCAGAAAGGTAAGTTTGCTCCATCATCCTCACCAATTTATAGGACAAACAGCTCGACGGAGGCGCCGAGGTGAAACCGTCCGTAGGGCCCGCCTCGCGTCATATCCGCCATCAAGAGGGCCCACCATGCATCACGTCCGCCTAGCCCGGTCGCCGAAAGAACGACGCATGCGACACTGGCGAAGCCGAACGGCCGCGACATCGGTGGGATAACCGTTCACCAGCGGTAAAATCTCCAACGATGAGATCCAACGGGACGATCTCTAACGGCTATTTTTACCACGAGGTGAAAATCCAAAGAGCTCGGTACAACGGTCAGATTTCCGAGTTCTAGAAAACAGGGCTCAGAACTCGAGCTCGTCTTCTCAGGGTTCGAAGGCCGGCTCTCGTCGGAGAGCTCAAGGGCCGCCCAGAGACACCACGAGCGAGGAGTGCCTTGAGAAAGCGGCATCGACGGCCCACGCCACGAGCTCCTGAAAGGGCTCGGGGGCTTTCACTCGCGCGCGTCCGGGTCCCTGAGGGCTACGATCGAATTCGTGCTAGCCTCGTCGATGAGGAGGCATCTCGCCCTCAGGCATCGCTCGGGGGCTCGAGAATAGAGAAAGTCGAGCCCTTAGGATTCGAGGCCGGTCCACCAGCAGACCACACGAACGAGCTCGAGCTCGGACCTCGCCTGGACTATCCGACAGCAGCTCACCGAGCACTCGATCTCGGCTAGCGAGGCAAGATCGAGCTCGAGCTCACCCTCCTCCATGGGCGACCAAGGAAGGAACGAAACGATAAGGCACGAAAAATTCTAAAGCCTCCGCGAGAACCTCTTTGTTCTCACGGGCCTCGAAAACTACACCCGCGGGTGCGTCGGCGCGCGCACCCACGCACAACACTAACTCCAAAACAAGGGTCCCCTTCGCGAGAGAAGCTGCCGCGCAAAAAGCATCTGTGGGGGATCGATATTTGGGATGCCCCTAACCAAGTACTCAACTCGCAATCAACGAGTCAGAGCAACCCCGGACCAACGACTACACGAAACACGTAGCAAGACAAGACGTCCCATCGCGGCGCTCGAAGTCTTCACTAGGCACGAGCTCCCCAGCGACAGGCCGGAGCACGGGCGACTGAGGGTTCCACTTCCGCCTCGATCGGGCTCTCCAAGGCTAACAAACTCGCATCAAGGAAGGGTGTAAGGTCCTAGATGGCTAGAAGGGGGGGTGAATAGCCTATAAAAATTTTCTACAGGCTCAACTAAACAAACCGATTAGTATAAAACACGGCGTAAAGCGATTTGCGCTAGCTCTATTGTCTTGCAAGCCTCTAGTGACAATTCTAAATAAATTCTATGATCTCTATGTCACACAAGAGCTATGTCACTACTCTAACTAGTGAACAATCCTTGTATGGTCCTTATGCTACCAAGAACAACCTATACAAGCAAGTGCTAGCTCTCTACTCAAAGTAATCTAGCAAAGTAATGCACGAGTGAGAGACTTGTTATACCGACTTGTAGAGGCTATGAACCAATCACCGGGATGAAGATGAACAATCAACACAATGAGATGGAGAACCAATCACCAAGACAATGAACAAGTCGATTTGTTCACCCGGAGTTCACTTGTACACCGACAACTACTCTCCGGTTGTGCCAACCAACACAAGGATGGTGTTTGAGCTAGGCGGTGCCCTTGCTAGCCTCAACACACCACTCAACAAGTGTGGTACCCAAAGCACGAGCAATGTATTCCTTGCACTTTGTCTTCCCGACGAGGAGTGCGTAATCCTCTCACAAATCAACCGGGAGGTGGCCAAGAAACAATCACCTCTTCTTGCCAACGCGCCTCCACCACTTCACCAAGCCGGCTAGGAGCGGTGTCTCCAAGAGAAACGGGAAATCCACCGTCTCACAACGATCCCCAAGTGCCTCTAGATGCAAGAACTCGATGCAATGCACTAGGATCAACTCTTCTCTCAAGAATGAAGCTCAAATCAAGAGTGAGAGAGGAGGGAGGCTTGCTTGCTTGCTCAAAGGTGTTAGGAGTGATTCAAAATGACCAAGAGAGAGAGCAAGTGGCCGCCAAGGTGGTATATATAGGCCACACCACGAAATGTGGTGGAAAGGGTGGAAAACACACTTTTTGCGCGACGACGACGCGCGCGACCCGGACTCACCAGTGAGTCCGGTCGGTGGGTCCGGTCACAACCGACAAGCCCAAACCGACCGGCTGACCCCTGTCTCGAGAGCTTCCGGTCGAGAGTCCGGTCATGCTTCCGGTCGCGATCGGACGCATCCGGTCGGCGCGTCCGGTCACCCGTCGACGCAGCGAGCCGTCTGCGAGCTCTGCGCGGCCGACGCGACCGACCGACCGCCCGTCCGGTCGCCGACCGGCTTCCGGTCGGTGCGTCCGTCCACGCCCGAGCTGTGAAAACTCGTCGTTTTGTCGCCGTTCCTTCGCCTTTGCTCCAAACCGACTTCCGTCACTTGTTTCTTGTTGCCGACACGCCGAAGAACACCTCGACACCATGTGTTAGCATTTTCGAAACCATTTTCGACAAGGATGGAGTTAGCACTTTAGGTTAGAATGCATGCATATGAGACTTGAACCTAAAGGCACGTGAGGATCAATATGTACGAAAGTTTTCCCTCTTTATAGTACGGCTTATCGATCCTATAACCACCCACACCCTCTATGGTGTCTTGGGTGTGAAATCAAAAGCCCTATGGTTATACCTTTGCCTTGGGACCTTTGATCTCGAAACTCCACCGAGTTGCATGCTTGATCAACTTTTGGATCACCTTGACCCTTCATCCATGATCACAATGCACCAACTCCTAAGCACGACCAATCTCCAATCTAATCAAACACTTAGCATCGAGAGATTAGTCCTTAGGTGTCACTAATTAGCCAAAACCAAACTAGAGATCTTCAATCTCCCCCTTTTTGGTAATTGGTGACAACCCGCATAAAGGTTTTATGATTAATGTTTTTGAACATACAACGGTTGTCCAAGCATTTTGCTTACAATCATAGGATTGGACAATCATCATAGTTCGGTTTTGGTAGCAAGAGCTCCCCCTACATGTATGCCACGAGTTTGGAACGAAGCATTGCATACATGTATGAATATTGAAATTGAGGGTGAGCTATGTTACCAAAATGATGCTTAGGGTGAAAGAAATGGACCTTTGAAGTGTGATACCAATCGGAGTTGCGCCATTTTCACCATACAAGCATCAAGGTAACTAGATTTTCATCAAAACTCAAAGTACCACGTGAGGCCACATTATAAGCAAGGTACTTGAATTAAGAGCGGAATTTAGAAAATCTAGCTAGCTCCTATGCATTCTAGTTATCAACCACTTGTAAAGCATCTTACTCAACTAGCATACACCACACAAGCATGTATATAGAATTTAAATACATGTGCAATGAGCAAGTCATATGTTAGTGCACAATCAAATGCAACAAATTGTTTATGAGCTTGCTCCCCCTACTTGTGTGAACCACTTGTTAACTCATGAACCACATGAGAGGTTTTCAAAAACATGTGAAATTTTTAATTTTCCAAAACCTTTCATGCACTAATCTCTCCCCTTTGTCGACAATTTCCACAAAAGGTATGACCATGTTGTGTTATGAAAGAGAGAATAGTGCTCAAATTTTGTCAAATTTGGATCACTTGTCAAACATATATTTCGGTTTGAACCAAAGACAAGCTTCTTCACACCTCATGACAAGGGTTATCTTGCCTATGTTGAAGCATATGTGTGAAAAGATAGCCAAATTCAACACTTGAGATTGCAAGCCCATAAACATGTCATATGTCATCACTAGGTCAATCAAACATAAAGAGCAATAGTGATGGCATACATACAATGAAATCCTTTTATTTTCCATGAATGCTTCCTAAGGCACAAGTTATATGTCTATATGTTCTAACAAGTCCTTAGTTATCATGAATGCCATGTCAAACAATGATACCTTTGCTTGCTTGATGGAGGGGCATGTCATGATAGTGAGGTGCATTCAACTCATGTTGGAGAAGTCAAGGATATTCAACTCATTTCTTAGCTTGCAAAACCTCTTCTCATCTAGTGGCTTTGTAAAGATGTCGGCCAATTGATCTTCGTGCCAATAGGTTGAATAGCAATGTCACCCTTTTGTTGATGATTTCTAATGAAGTGATGCCTTATGTCAATGTGCTTGGTTCTTGTATGTTGGACCGGGTTTTGAGTCATCTTGCAAGCACTTTCATTGTCACAATACAAAGGCACATGATGGAAATCAAATCCATAATCCTTCAATGTTGATCTCATCCATAGCAATTGTGCACAACAACTACCAGGCACTAATGTATTCGGCCTCGGCGGTTGAAAGTGTCACACCGGTTTGCTTCTTTGAGGACCAAGACACCAGAGATCTTCCAAGGAATTGACAAGTGCCACTTGTGCTTCTTCTATCAACCTTGCATCCCCCATAGTCGAGTCCGAATATCCAATAAGCTCAAAGTTTGACCCCTTGGGATACCATAGCCCAACATTTTGTGTGTGCTTCAAGTACCTCAATATTCTTTTTGATGCGCGGTGAGATGACTCTCTCTAGGTGAGGATTGAAATCTTGCACACTTGCCCACACTAAACATCACATCGGGCCTAGAAGCGGTCACATAGAGTAAGCTTCCAATCAATGACCTATAGTACCTTTGATCAACCATATTGCCACTTTCATCATTGTCCAATGATCCATTGGTACCCATTGGTGTATTGATGCCCTTGGCATCTTGCAATCCAAACCTCTTGACCATGTCTCTAATGTATTTCCCTTGACTAATGAAGGTGCCATTCTTCATTTGCTTGATTTGAAGACCAAGGAAATATGTAAGCTCTCCAAGCATAGACATTTCAAACTCTTTTGCCATCATCTTGGCAAACTCTTCACAATACTCTTGATTTGTTGATCCAAAGATGATATCATCAACATATATTTGCATGACAAACAAATCCTTCCCAATCTTCTTGGTGAATAGAGTAGTGTCAACTTTGCCCATCTTGAAGCCTTTCTTAAGTAAGAAGTCTCTCAACCTCTCATACCATGCTCTAGGTGCTTGCTTCAACCCATACAATGCCTTGTTCAACTTGTACACATGGTTGGGATGATGGTAATCTTCAAAACCGGGCGGTTGCTCAACATACACTAGCTCATTGATGAAGCCATTGAGAAAGTCACTCTTGACATCCATTTGATAGAGCTTGATGTTGTGTGCACATGCATAGGCCAATAGAATTCTAATTGCCTCTAATCTTGCAACCGGAGCATATGTTTCACCAAAGTCAAGACCCTCAACTTGAGTGTAACCTTGTGCAACTAGTCTTGCTTTGTTTCTCACAACAATGCCATCTTCATCTTGCTTGTTCTTGAAAACCCATTTGGTTCCAATGACATTGTAGTCCTTTGGTCTCTCTACCAATTCTCAAACCTTGTTTCTATCAAAGTTATTGAGCTCCTCTTGCATTGCAATGACCCATTCTTCATCCTTCAAGGCATCACCAACCTTTTCGGGCTCTTCTTGTGACACAAATGCAAAATGTTCACAAAATGCCGCTAGCCTTCCTCTTGTTTGCACTCCACTTGCACTATCATCAATAATTTGATCAATTGGGTGATCTCTAGCAACACTTGAGCTTTGGAGTATTGGTACTTGATTGCTTGAGCTTGGTTGATCACTTGTTGTTGCTTGAGATGATGTACTAGCTTGTTGTTGATCTTGAACTTGAGCACCACTAGCTTGAGTGATTTGCCCTTCATCTTTGTCATCATCAACTTGAGTTGGCCTAGTATCACCAATGTCCATGCCTCTCATGGCATTTACCAATTGAGTTCCACTAACATCATTGAGGTTCTCATCTTCATCTTGGGACCCATTGGTTTCATCAAATTCAACATCATGGACTTCTTCTAGCACTCCACTTGAGTTGTTCCACACTCTATATGCTTTGCTTGTGGTGGAATAACCAAGTAGGAATCCCTCATCACACCTCTTGTCAAACTTGCCAAGTCTTGCACCCTTCTTCAATATGTAGCATTTGCATCCAAATACTCTAAAGTATGCAATGGTTGGCTTTCTTCCATTCAATAGCTCATAAGGTGTCTTGTTCATCATGGGATGGCAATACAATCTATTGATGTAGTGGCATGCGGTGTTGATTGCTTTCGCCCAAAATGATTGACTCACATTGTATTCACTAAGCATTGATCTTGCCATCTTAATGAGAGTCCTATTCTTTCTCTCAACTAGGCCATTTGATTGTGGTGTGTACTTGGCCGAAAGTTGATGCATGATTCCATAATCATCACATAGCTCATCAACTCTTGTGTTCTTAAACTCACTACCATTGTCACTTCTCACTTTTTTCACTATGATATCAAATTCATTGTGCACCCTCTTGAGAAATGTCTTGAACAAAGAGTACACATCACTCTTGTCATTGAGAAAGAACACCCAAGTGAATCTTGTATAGTCATCCACAATCACAAATCCATACTTGTTGTCACCAATGCTTGTGTATGCGGTTGGGCCAAACAAGTCAATATGGATCAAGTCAAATGCCTTGCAAGTACTCATGAAGCCCTTCTTTGGATGAGTATTGGCAACTTGCTTGCCGGCTTGACATGCACTACATAGCTTGTCCTTGTCAAAGTGAACATCCTTCAAGCCCCTTACTAGATCATGAGTCACTAACTTATTGAGTTGCTTCATGCCAACATGACCAAGCCTTCTATGCCATAGCCAACCCATGCTAGATTGAGATATCAAGCATGTACTAATTTGTGTCTCACTAGCACTAAAATCCACAAGGTAGAGGTTATCAAATCTTATTCCCTTGAAGATCAAGCTTGAATCTTTTGTGCTCACAATCTCAACACTATCTTCACCAAAGATACACTTGTAACCAAGATCACAAATTTGTGCCACCGAAAGCAAATTGTACTTCAATATATCCACAAGTGCCACATTTGACAATGTCAAGTCATTGGTTATTGCAATCTTGCCTATGCCTTGTATCTTGCCACTTTTGCTATCACCAAATGTAATAGGCTTGCCATTCTCTTGATTTGAATCAATAGTGTTGAACTTCCTTGCATCACCGGTCATATGTTGAGTGCACCCACTATCAAGAATCCAATGGTTGCCCCCAATCTTATAATTCACCTACAAGGAAATTAATAAGATTTAGGTACCCATTTGCCTTTGGGTCCTTGAAGGTTAGCAACCAAAGCCTTTGGTACCCAAATTGTCTTCTTCTTTGGGCCAACAATGGGTGTACCAACAAACTTTGCCTTGACACCCTTCTCACCCTTGGTAAGCAAATAACAAGAATCAAAAGATATAGAATGCACTTTGCTTGATTTCTTGTTCATGTTGATTTTAGCACATTTTAGCTCTTGATGCCCCACTTGCTTGCATCTATTGCAATAGAGCCCATTGCTCTTCACAAAGCTAGGCTTTGGAGTAGCAAAGGCCTTCTTGCCTTTCTTGGGGACATAGCCTAAGCCTTCCTTGTTAAGGGAAAACCTTTGGCTACCCAAGCACTTTAGTAAGCGGGCATCCCCACCATAAGCCTTCCTCAAGGAGTGGGTGAGCTCATCCACCTCTCTTTTGAGAGTCTCATTCTCAACCTTTAGTGATGAATCTAAAATTACTCCATCACTATTAGTAGAGCTTGAGTGGGTTGATGTGGATGTGGAAGGAATAGATGGTTCTTCAACATCAACCACAAGGGTTTCATCTATGATGTCACATTTTGAACCAACATCCTTCTTGATGATTGAGCAAGCTCTATCATTCTTCTCTAAGAGCAAGGCATGGGCTTTTTAAAGCCTTGTGTGAGCTAGCTCCAATTCCCCATGGTCTTCCTTTAGACCCTCATGGGTGGCCTCTAGCTCCCTAAAGTTTTGCTCAAGAGTTTTTACACTCTTTTGCAAAGCTTTACGTTCTTTGTCCTTAGTCTTAAGCATGATATGAGTTTGCTTAAGCATCTCTAAAAGATCATCTCTAGTGGGTTCATCATCATCATCATCATCACTATCACTATCATATTTTACTTCATTATCACTTAGTTCATCATGCTCATGTAATGATACCTTAGTGGCCTTAGCCATGAAGCATGAAGGTGATGAGCCGAAGAGGGATGATGTCTTGTGTTGACCAATTGCACTCATGGCCTTGGGCTTCTCTTCCTCTTCATCGGATGAACCATCACTATCCTAAGAGCAAACAAATGCACCATCATTTGTCTTCTTGAATGTCATTGATATGCTCTTCTTGTTGGTCTTGCCACCCTTGTTTGCCTTGTGCATCTCTTTTTCTTTCTTGATTGGGCAATCGGCAAGGATGTGATAAGGGCTATCACACTCAAAGCACTTTCTTGGCTCTTCATTGCTCTTGGATGAGTCATTTCTTCTTCTAGAGACTTTGCCAAACTTCTTGCCCTTCAAGACCTTGTTGAAGTTTCTCACAAACATAGCAAACTCTTGATCTATCTCATCAAGATTGACTTCCCCATCATCTTCTTCTTGAGCCTTGGACTTGCCCTTGACCTTGGATGAGGTGGTGGCGGCCTTGAATGCCACAACCTTCTTGTTCTTGTCATCTTCCTTCTCCACTTCATCTTCCATGCCATCAACTTGCTCATCGGTTAGCACCTCTCCAAGCAAGTCACTAGGTGTCATTGTGTCCAATGCACCTCTAAAGAGTATCTTCCTCAACATGGCAAATCTCTTGGGCAAGCACATCAAGAATTTGTGCCCAAAGTCACGATCTAGGGTCTTCACACCCAATGCCTTGAGATCATTCATAATTACTTGGAGCCTATGAAATGTCTCCGGAATGGTCTCATCCTTCTTCATCTTGAAGTTCTCAAACTCACTCTTGAGAACATACAATTTGACACTTTTCACCACCTTAGTGCCCTCATAGGTCTCACATAGCTTCTCCCACACTTCACTTGCCTTCTCAAGGTCCTTAATGCCCTCAAACACCTTGACATCCATGCCATTGTACAATGTGTTCAATGCCATGGTGTTGCATTGCTTGTTTGACTTGTCGGTGGGAGTGAGGTTGGTAGGATCAAGGATGACATAATCCTTCTCGGTCACTTCCCATACTTGGTCATTGATTGATCCCAAGTACATCCTCATGCATCTCTTCCAATAATCAAAATTCTTGACCCCATCAAAGAAAGGAGGCTTTCCCCCAACATGGTTGAACACGACATTAGCCATACTATCACACCAAGGTTGTTAAGCCTTCAAAAATGGTGACCACGGCTCGATACCACTTGTAAGGTCCTAGATGGCTAGAGGGGGTGAATAGCCTATAAAAATTTTCTACAAGCTCAACTAAACAAAACCGATTAGTATAAAACACGTACAGAAAGCGATTTGCGCTAGCTCTATTGTCTTGCAAGCCTCTAGTGACAATTCTAAATAAATTCTATGATCTCTATGTCACACAAGAGCTATGTCACTACTCTAACTAGTGAACAATCCTTGTATGGTCCTTATGCTAGCAAGAACAACCTACACAAGAAGCAAGTGCTAGCTCTCTACTCAAAGTAATCTAGCAAAGTAATGCACGAGTGAGAGACTTATTATACCGACTTGTAGAGGCTATGAACCAATCACCGGGATGAAGATGAACAATCAACACAATGAGATGGAGAACCAATCACCAAGACAATGAACAAGTCGATTTGTTCACCCGGGAGTTCGCTTGTACACCGACAACTACTCTCGGTTGTGCCGACCAACACAAGGATGGTGTTTGAGCTAGGCGGTGCTCTTGCTAGCCTCAACACACCACTCAACAAGTGTGGTACCCAAAGCACGAGCAATGTATTCCTTGCACTTTGTCTTCCCGACGAGGAGTGCGTAATCCTCTCACAAATCAACCGGAGGTGGCCAAGAAACAATCACCTCTTCTTGCCAACGCCTCCACCACTTCACCAAGCCGGCTAGGAGCGGTGTCTCCAAGAGAAACGGGAAATCCACCGTCTCTCACAACGATCCCCAAGTGCCTCTAGATGCAAGAACTCGATGCAATGCACTAGGATCAACTCTTCTCTCAAGAATGAAGCTCAAATCAAGAGTGAGAGAGGAGGGAGGCTTGCTTGCTTGCTCAAAGGTGTTAGGAGTGATTCAAAATGACCAGAGAGAGCAAGTGGCGGCCAAGGTGGTATATATAGGCCACACCACGAAATGTGGTGGAAAGGGTGGAAAACACACTTTTCGCGCCCGACCGGACGCGACCGACCGGACTCACCGGTGAGTCCGGCCGGTGGGTCCCGGTCACAACCGACAAGCCCAAACCGACCGGCCGACCCTGTCTCGAGAGCTTCCCGGCCGAGTCCGGTCATGCTTCCGGTCGCGACGGACGCATCCGGTCGGCGCGTCCGGTCACCCGTCGACGCCCGAGCCGTCCGCAGAAGCTCGCCGACGCGATCGACCGGACCCGTCCGGTCACTTCCGACCGCCTTCGGCCGGTGCGTCCGGCCACGCCCGAGCTGTGAAAACTCGCCGTTTTTGTCGCCGTTCCTTCGCCTTTGCTCCAAACCGACTTCCGTCACTTGTTTCTTGTTGCCGACACGCCGAAGAACACCTCGACACCATGTGTTAGCATTTTGAAACTATTTTCGACAAGGACGGAGTTAGCACTTTAGGTTAGAATGCATGCATATGAGACTTGAACCTAAAGGCACGTGAGGATCGATATGTACGAAAGTTTTCCCCTCTTTATAGTACGGCTTATCGATCCTATAACCACCCACACCCTCTATGGTGTCTTGGGTGTGAAATCAAAAGCCCTATGGTTATACCTTTGCCTTGGGACCTTTGATCTCGAAACTCCACCGAGTTGTATGCTTGATCAACTTTTGGATCACCTTGACCCTTCATCCATGATCACAATGCACCAACTCCGGCACGACCAATCTCCAATCTAATCAAACACTTAGCATCGAGAGATTAGTCCTTAGGTGTCACTAATTAGCCAAAACCAAACTAGAGATCTTCAAAGGGCTCGGCGGGAACCCACCCTCCGCCTCGCTCGAGCTCTCGCATAAGTGAACTCTCCAGACAAGGACAACTCTCCGCCTTGTTCGAGCTCTCCCTTCAACGAGCTCTCCGGATCCCCGCCGCGCTCGGCCTCATCCGAAGACATCTTTCCGCCTCGCTCGAGCTTCCTACACGACGAGCTCTACGATGCCATCCGCTAAGAGCTCGTCCGCCTGCCTTCTCGAGGAAGCCAACTGGTACGAGAGTTGGTCAACCACTCTCTGACAGGCTCAACAACTCCCTGACGGACACTGTAGCCACGCGGGGTTACAGCGACAGGAGGGTGGTCACTCGATCACCTCACCATACCCCGTCGACTCCAACAACTGCTCTACAGTACCGTTCGGGTACATACGGCGTACATCCGCCCCATCCCCGGTATGGCCGCGCCCATGCCGAGAAGACGCATTCCAACTACGATTGAAGACATGGCGACGGTTGACCACCGCCCAAACCGCGAATCCCGTGTACGACGACGACCAATTTCAACGCCCGGGATACCTTAGAGCTCGAGACGAGCACTCGCCTGCGTTGTGAGCTCAACAGCAAGCTCTTTTCTGCATCCCCCTCCCTGTAAATGTATTTCCGTCTCTTCAAGTCCTCAACCCGGGACGAGCTCGTGTACCCTACCCCCTTGCGACTATAAAAGGGGGAGCCAAGTCGCCGGGTTGAGGCGGGTTTTAATTCTTAGCTCCATAGCATCCCAGCCTCCCCACTCTCACCACTCGATATTGGCACTCGCCTCAATCACAGAGACTTGGGAGCCCTCTCCCTCTCTCGCCTTGCTTGTACTCGCCCCGGTATGAGCATTTGAGCTCGGATAGTGATCACCACTGGACTAGGGTGCGCGATTTGCCCCGAACCAGTATACATCTTGTGTCATTGTCTCTAGAGCTAGGCCATCGGAGCACGCATTAGCCAGACATTACTGTGACGGTGGTATTAGACCACGACAACACCGCTTACCTTTCCTCGTTCTTAATTCTCAAAAAAAAAAAAAAAACCTTTCCTCGTTCTTATCCGTTCACCAGAACCCAATCTCCCGCAACCATTTATTCCTCAGATTCGGATTGAGTGACTTAGTCTGTGCAAGTCACAACGTAGCTTACCTCCTTGCATTTGCCATCCAGCATATAATAAGGCTGTCCATAACCATAAGGCTCCAGTTGCTGCTATACTAATAATAGAAAATAAAAGAGCACATGCATATCACTGAATCACTCAAATATATTAGGCTTCAATACTGAATCACTCAAATATATTAGGCTTCAATTGAGTACTGATTATCCAAATAGAGCCTTGGGCTGTCAAACAAGACACTGGAGCAATTCATCAACGAGAGCATAGCTAATCAAGTGCTTAAATTTTAAAACAACCATGAACTACTTACATAGTACGCAAAATACTATAGTTAGCCCCCAAAATACTATAGTCAACTATAGTCAACTATGTCCAAAATACTATCTAACTGGCCGTAGAAGCTAGAACAAATCTGGAAGCTCCACATTTGCCAAAGTTGGGGCTGTTATGAGCTGGGTAAAATTCCCAATAACAACATACTCTTGAAATTGAAGCTCAACTTCTTTGTTGTTGCCATCATGTTCCACTTCCTCTTGAGGCTGCTGCCAATGAAACACAAATAATTAGTTTAGGACAGATTGCAGTACACATAGAAACGTTTAGATTATAGCTGCAACACACCTTTCTTGTCTTTGTTGGCTTGCGCTTTGCCTTATGTAACTTATCGATCCAAGTTTTCTTCCGCCTTAGTTTTTGGTCTGTACCTCCTTTTTCTTCAATTTTGTAGCACTAAGCAACTCATCTCTTTGTTGCACATTTGGCTCGACATTTTCTTGCTCATCACATGATTTTTCAATCAATGCACTAGAAAAAAAAAACATTTAGTTTATCCTCCGCTGTGTACCAAGGCAATCTAGTGCATTGTTTATTACCAAAAAACATTCTAGAGAGCCAGCTGTTTTGTATGGTAAGTTCAGAAATTTATGAGACAAATAATTGTAATTGAGTTGAGCTTCATATCTTGGATTTTCTACCACTTTTCTCTCACCCTATAGATAGTATCTAACCAAGTGTGCTTATGCACTTTAGATCTCATATTGTCAAATGATTCTTCAAATTTTGCCTTGTCCTCATAGCCATACATACAAGCACTAAAATCAGAGAGAATATGAGATTCTTCATCCTCATCTTCGCCTTTTGCTCCACACAAATGTTTGACAGCATTTTGCATTATGTGAAAGGTGCACAAACCATGGTATGATTCTGTGAACACACGTTTTATAGCCTTTCCAATAGCTACATCTTGATCTCGTATAAATAGTTCTAGGTTGTTTTCCATTATGTGCAGCTAGAAAAGACTCAAAAAGCCATGCAAAAGAGTCTTTGTTTTGTCAAAGAGTATTGCAGCACCAAAAATAGTGGTTTCTCTAAACCTGATTGAGCCCAAAAAAAACACCAAATGGCATATACTCTTTGGTTGTGCCAAATGTAGTAGCAAATGTCACTACGTCACCAAAATATGCATAGTCAAAGATCATTTCTGCTACAGCCCCAAAATATGTTGGTTATATGCTCCTCACAATCAAGCCGCAAAGCATATTGAAATGATGGGTTCTCATAGATTTTGTCATAAAAATACTTGAGCATGCTACGGCTTGCCCAAAAGCCAACTCCCTCTCATTTGTTTGCTTTGCAAATAATTTTTACGATCACGACAAGTGTAGCTGAGGTTAAGTTGTCCACCAACTTGACGAATTGCCAACTCATGTGCTTTTGGCCTAATTCGAGAATCGCCGGCGGTTTCAACTTCAAAAGCTTGTAAGTCTAAAATTTTTCTTTGCAATGCCATCAAGTGGCGAGTTTCGGCAAGTGAAGGAGGTGGTTGTGTTCAAGCTCAACATCAGTGACTTCATAATTATCTTCTCCTCGATCTAATGTGAGAGTCATCCGAGCTTTGCAATCAGTTCTTGTTTCAGCTCGAAAACACTTTGTCACATGGTGTGATGCTCCTTTCCGATGGCCCTCATTGGACAAACATATCTCGCATGAAATCATCTTTTGATCATAGCTGCTCTTATTTGTATACCTTTTTCTCACATCAAATCCTATATAACCACCATATGCCACCCAAGGTATTGCCAAGCCTCCTCTAGATTTCTAAACCTAGAACCAACCTTTGGTATATCCGGATGAATTCTGCCATTCCTTTCCACGGTACTCACAATTGCACAAAAGTGTTGTTCGGAATACAAACATTGACTAATTTGTAACCCAAACAATGCCATAACAGTGTGTATGAAAATATTAATTGCATAAAACACTACAAGAGATGATAATCCTATTACTAAATTGAACAATGTAACCTAAAATTGGGTCCCCAAATCTGAAATTCATAATCAATGTTAATTGAAATTGAACGAAAGGTCATGGAAAAGGGAAGCTTACTGACAAAGATCAAGGAACAACTCATTTGCGGTGGGAGACGAAAGCGGCACAGCGTGGGAGAGCTCCCCGAGGCACACGTTCGCTGCGACGACGGGAGACCCGAGCGGCTCTGCGGCGGCGGGAGAGAGAATGTGCGCGCTCGATGTGGCGACGGGAGAGCCGAGGGAGCCCTCCCGCGAAAGGTAATCTTTGGCCCTAGATGACCTACATACATTCTCAGCCCTTGGATTGATGTTTGACGGCGGATGCAAGGAGGTAAGTTACGTTGTGACTTGCACAAGCTAAGTCACTCAATCCGAGTCACTGGGTGATACGATGAGCGAGAGGGATGGGAACAGCCGCGGGCGGGACGGGATTAGGGGGAGCGAACGTATTAGCCCGGTGTAGATAACATTTGAGTCTTTTTAGTAGTAAGATTTATGTGTTCAAATGATTTTACTTATAACCTCACTAATCTTCTATTTCAAGCGATTGAGTCTTGTCTCTACATGCAGGTTGAATAGGAGATCTAAACAGAGTTTAGTCGTAAGTCAGTGTGTAGTAGCTATAATTAATGATCTTGGATGAAGAATTGAGCCAAACAAAATTGTAGATCTAAAAAAAGTTATGCAATATTGAGTTGGCAACCCTTCCATCTGAAATTGTCTATCCAACAAAATTAGATTTGAAATTTGAAATTTTTAAACAACCTCATATGAAGAAACGACCAAAACAAAAGTTGTAGATCTCAAAAAGTTATGCAGCTTTTACGATTCGACAACTTTTCATTTGAAATCATTTATCCAAGGAGAAATATGATGGAATTTCTTCACATTTGAAATTCAGAATTTTCAAATGTGACTTTACAGTCGACAACTTTGGTCTTGTTTGATTTCTATCCTTTGGCAGCAAAGACGACAACCAAATTTGTTACTAGTATTTCTTTACGTGGTTTGTAACAAGCATGTTTTCTTCTAATAAAATGGAAAACTTCTACTTCTAAGAAAACTACTCAGTTGATCTGTTAATGACCTCATGCCACCCGTTATGAGAGGTACTCCCTTGGTTTTTATCTGTTGTTTGATCTCACTTGACGAGAAGTCAAATGTACTCAATTTTGTCTAAGTATATATTAAAAAATATTAATGTTTATAGTACATATTTGTATCATTTATTTGATATTTAAATTGATTTTTATATACAAATGTTACTAATATTTTTCCCACAAATAAATCAAAGTTAAAAAGTTTGATGTGCATGGATCCAATCATCAACACTTAATTAGGGATAGAGGGAATAGTGTATAGGGTGGGCTGGAACAAACGGTCGCGCATACAAAACATGGGCCCGAGAGTCAGGGGATTCGGACATTTGGCCCAACAACGCTGAACCCTAAGCAGCCTCAGCTACAGGAGCGACAGGAACACACACCACACTCCAACTCCACACTAGCCGCCGCTTCACTTGCCAACCCAAAACCCTCGCCTCCGACTTGCACGCCGCCGGCGAGCATGGACCTGGGCGGTGGATGGAGCATTGCGAGCATAAGCCACATCAATGCTTTCTGCGGCGAGGACGAGGGTACGCAAAAGGCGCTCCAGTTCGCGTACGGGTCCCTCCCGCCCCAGCTCGCCGCCACCCCCGACGCGCCCCTCGCATCCGTCTGCGCCGCGTGGTCCGGGGCACCAAACGACGGCGTCGACCGCATCAGCAGCCTCCCCGACGTGATCCTCCGGAACATCGTCTCCCGCCTTCCCGCCAAGGACGCCGCGCGCACTGCCGTTCTGGCCCCGCGCTGGCGCGGCCTCTGGCGCTCGGTGCCCCTCGTCTTCGTCGACGCGCACCTCGTCCGGGATGCAGAGCGAACCCGCTCTGGCGACCGGGTCTTGAGGACACGCTCGGCATCACCAACGACGTGTCCGACGTCCTCGCCGCGCATCCAGGACCCTTCCGCTGCGTCCAGATCACCTGCTGCTACTTGGACATGAACAGGGAGAAGTTGGAGAGCTGGCTGCGGCTGATCGCCGACAAGAGCGTCCAAGAACTTGCCTTCATCAACCGCCCGTGGCCGCTCAACATTCCTCTCCCCAACACGCTCTTCAGCTGCACCTCGCTCACCCGCCTGCACATCGGCGTCTGGAAGTTCCCCAACACCGCCGCCCTTCCGCGCACCGCCGCCTTTCCCCATCTCAAGGAGCTCTTCCTCAGCTTGATCACCATGAAGCGTCGAGACCTTGCGTTCTTGCTCGACACGAGTCCAGTCCTGGAGGTCCTCACCATCATCGCAAGCCAGACGGACGTGCGGCTCCGCTTGGTCAGCCGCACTCTGCGGTGCTTGCAGCTAGGCTTGTCTTCCTTGGGCGATATTGCTGTGGCGGATGCTCCTCGCCTGGAGAGGCTCTTTCTGCTGAGGACACGGCCCAGTCTCAAAAATCTCTCAAAGATCACGATTGGCAACGCACCGAGCCTGCAGATGCTGGGATATTGGCCTCCAGGACAGCACAAACTACAGATCGGCAACAGCACAATCGAGGTACCAATATAAATGTCAATCCTAATTTCCATCCGCTCCGTTGTGTAGTTGCCCCAGTATCAAATCAAATATGTGATCTTTATAAATGTCAATCCTAATTTCCATCCGCTCCGTTGTGTAGTTGCCCCAGTATCAAATCAAATATGTGATCTTGATTTCTGATTTGATGTATTACATTACATTTGCACATTAACACTGCAGGCAGAAACTAAGGTGAGTGCAAGCACCATCATCCCGAGTGTCAAGATCTTGGCTTTGCAGGTGCATTTCGAGCTTTGCAATGAAGTCAAGACAGTGCCTTTATTCCTTAAATGCTTTCCCAATATGGAGACGCTGCATATCAGAGTAAAATAATCAACCTTTGCTTATTTCATTTGGCATTTTGCATTAGTGGCACCTCTAGGTTACCAACTCATCAAATTTGTTGTTTCCATTAGTCATAACCATATGTCCTTTGATTTTTTTTTTTTTCAGTCAGTGAAAGTTGATAACCCTAAAGGAAAGGTCAATCTCAAGTTCTGGCAGGAGGCTTGCCCTGTTGAATGTGTCCAGCACGTGAAGAAGTTGGTTATCCATGGGTTCCAGGGGAAGAAAAGTGAGCATGCATTCATCAAGTTCATTGGAGAGAGAGCTCAGGGGCTGGAGACGCTGGTGATTATGATTTGCCCTGTATCTTTCTCTGAAGGTTTCTCTATGAGGAATGGTCGAGACAACAAGATATGGCCATTGACTACTGTGAAATGGGCCAATAAAGACTTCAACAAAATTCACTTCGCAATGCCATCCTCTCCTCGTCCTTGGAGTTTCCTCATGGCAGCTGATGTTTCATGTAGCGACCCTTTTGACGTTGCGAGCGCTATCTGAGGTAGCAACTGTTTACCTGTACCTGAGCGACCAGTTATGAATACTTGCATCTGTCTTACATCAGGAAGGTTTTGATTAGCATGAACTGCAAGTGTTTTTTTTTTTGCGGAACAGAAACTCTATTAAAAATTAAGTAACATCCTTACAAGAGAGGGACGTAACCCACTCTGGAAAAAAAGCAAAAAAACACTGACAATCCTTAGACCTAATAGCAAATTGTGCCAACTCATGAGCTACAATGTTTTGAAACCTACTAATCTTAACTATATCTAACTTACATAACTCATTACTCAAATCATGCGCCTCTGCTATGACCTGCCAGATGATGGAAAGATCACGCTTCTTATCATGGAGCTTGGTGACCACCGTTTGGCAATCCGATTCAAGTACCATGGGAACATCCGGCCACCTGAGCGCCATGTTGATCCCCTCCAGACAAGCTCGAGCTTCAGCTTCCTCGGCGTCCCTGCAATTTGGAATAGTGCGCCAAGCTGTTAGTTTAAGAACTCCTTCCCAATCTCTTATAACCACTCCCACAGCGGTCTCTCCAGAACATGGATTAAAAGCGGCATCCACGTTAATCTTGAAAGTACCCTGCAATGGCACGATCCATCGTAATTTTTCATTTGGGCGTACCTGCTTCCCTTGAGCACATATCTGAGGAGCCCGAACCATACTTTGTTTCCCTTTCAGATCCATAGGTGTATTTTGCTGCCGGCTAACAAGCAATGATTCCATATAACGTGTGAGGAATTTGACTGAGGAAGTAACAGAAGTATTTGCATTTTCATGTATTACCTTGTTCCGAATACTCCAGGTGTGCCACATCAACATGAACAGGTTGGCCAAAACCTCCAAAGAGTAATGGTATACCAGCATCAACAACCATTGAGGATCATTCTTAGCTAGATCCCGCTCTGACGGCAAGGACCAGTAGCCTCGCATAGCTTGTCGCAGTGCCAAAGCGTGGGGCAGCGCACCAGCGCGTGATAGGCATCTTCAGCTTGCTGTCCACACAGCTGACACACATCTTGGTCCTCCAAATGACGGTACTTCTTATTTACTCTAGTAGGTAAACCATTATTAACAATCTTCATGGCAAAAACATTGACTTTCGATGGTACCTTAACCTGCCATAGTTTCTTCCATGCGGACCTTCCTTGTTCTGGGTTCGAGCTAGGGCCCAAATTTCCAACATCATAGACATTCCGGACAGCAAGCTTGTATGCACTACGAACCGAAAAATAACCAGTTTTTCATAATGCCAGGCCACAAAATCTGATGTATCATGCGCAGGTAATTTCAACTTAAAAATCTCAGCAGCATCACAAGGGTAAAAATACCTGCGAATAGATGTCTCGTCCCATGAACCATTGTCATCAATCAGCTGATGTACCCAGCGAAGTCGGCAAGGGCGCCTTGGACCAATCGGTTTCAGACCATGACCTCTAGGTAACCAGTTGTCCCGCCATATCTGAATATTTCGGCCATCACCGATACGATAGATGGTACCCTGCTTCAACAATTCCAGGCCATACTCAATTGCACGCCATGTCTGTGATGCTTCACCCGCCGGTGCACGATCTAACAGCTTGCTATTTGGGAAATATTTGGCTTTCAGAATCCTTGCACAAAGGCTATCTGGGAACGCAAGGAGTCTCCATGCCTGACGAGCTAGCATTGCTTGGTTCATCAAGCGAAGATCTTTAAAACCCATACCGCCAAAAGCCTTTGGCAGCACTAACTTCTCCCATGGGATCCACTGCACTTTGCGTCGGCCATTTTCAGCTCCCCACCAAAATGCTCGAATCTGCTTCATAAGCTCATCACACAAGGTCAGTGGGAGTTTAAAGATGCTCATGAGATAAATAGGAAGAGCCTGGGCAACTGATTTGATTAGAACCTCCTTTGCAGCAGCCGAGAGAAATTTCTCCTGGTAAGCTGACATTCTGTTGTGTAGCCTCGCCTCCAGCGGTTGGAACTGCCCACGCTGAACCCGACCATGTGGAGTTGGAAGTCCCAGGTATTTCTCCTCGAAGTCCACTCTTTCTACTTCAAGCACGGATCTGATTTGGGAAGATATTGCTGGATCAAGCTCTCGTTAACCAGCAAGGAACATTTACTTGGACTGAGCAGCTGTCCTGAACAATTTTCAAAAGTGGCGATCGTTGATTTAATCACTTGGGCCTGCTCCGTATTAGCTCTAAAGAAGAGAAGGCTGTCATCTGCAAATAAGAGGTGTGACACACTAGGTGCTCTCCGGCAAACTTTGACTCCTTGTAACGAACTGCAAGTGTTTATGTCTACTATTAGCACTATTGCAAAGACTTATTGTGACGTTAACTTGATATCATCTGGTGGCATCAGTTGCTAACCGAGGACATTTCATCTTCAATTACTCTGCCCATTGTTATGTCTGTTTGCTTTCCAACATATATATTGTGTGGCTGATTGATTGTTCATCATAGTACAAATATGATATATTGTGCATTTCTAAGGTAAGCTGATTATTACCATGCATTATCTGGTGATATATGGGTGATTTTTATTTTTGTTTATTTTGACTTCAACTCCATGGCATATTTGTATGGGCTTGCTCAATTTGCTGTTCTGCTTGGAGTTTCTGCCTGTTTAACATTCTGACTTTCTGAACAGTGAGCAGTGTGGCGTACGTGAACAATAGGTCAAGCGTGAGCTATTATCATCTTGGTGCAGGTTTATGTGTTGTTACTGTCCAAACATATGTAATCTATATGCTTTGCATCCCATTGTTGTTCCACAAACTGGGAGAATAACCAGCACAACTGCAACTAGTCCTGTTTTTCTATTCTTAATTCAAGTTTGCTTTTCAAATATTTTTCTGCTTTAATTTGCCAAGTCCACTTATGGATGTGTGATTAGAGTTTATTTTCGCCTTACTTTCCCGTGTCAATCTATGATGAGCCAATCATGTGTTAGTCAGACCTTTTTGCACTGTTATGAATATAAGGAACAATAAGGAATGTAGGTACATTCAAGACAGCCATGTTGGCTACTAATTTGGTTCAAACTAAACCTTTCCAGAAACACATGGATTAAAACTGTCTGAATTTGTCCCTTAGCATTTGGTTTGGATTGATTCATTAATAATTAATAGGTTCATTGTAAAAAAAAAAAAAAAAAAACTGTCTAAATAGTGTTTCTGCGATGCATGCATTGGGCACTCTCCATGTACTAAACAATAAGTAACTGAGGTGAGGAGGGAATCTGATTTCACATTATTTTATATAGGTGTGGGGCATCAGAAAATTACATGGCTCAGTGTTCAGTGGATATGATATGATCAAAGACCTATTGAGTGCTCTAGCTATTCCACCATGTACTAGTGAACTGTAGTATTTTCCTTCTGGGGCTTTCTGGGTAGCATGGTTGGGAACCCTGATTCCCTGGAAGGAGGTTATTATATGTGTTTCTTGATTTTTAGGGAATTACCACTATTCTGAAACTAGAGTAGAATAGTAGATATTAACCGTATTGCTTAGTGTAAGTATCACAGTTAGCAGTATGATGTATATAGATTATAGTTAGAATAATTGCCAACTAGCACCTTACTATTTGTTCTTTACTCTTTGTTAATCAAAGATACCTCTGTTCAATGTTCTTTCCTAGTAATCTGTGGCTTTGATGCATCCTGAGGCAGCATATTGGTTAAACCAAATTATTTTTGTTAGAATTTCCCTTACGGGAATCTATTCTTCTCTAGAAATTGCTGTTTTTTGCTTGCAAATTATATATGCATCCTGATTGATTAGGCATACCTCTACTAATTGCTTGTCCTCATTGCCTCGTTATTATATCTGTGACCAGGTCCTGGGTAGCTGATAGGACCAGCTTCCCATTTTTTGCCCCTTGGTGTTTCTTCAATGGCTATTTTTAACCCTCTTGCCCGAAGTTATTACTCTTTTGTGTATTGATTAACTTATGATAAATCAGCGCAGTACAAAAATTCATTCATAGCATGGTTGGCATATGTGCCTTCTGAATAGAACTGATTCAGTTCCATGACTTCATGCATCCCAAACATTTGCTTTCTAGCATGTTTTATGAACAAACAAAAGAGTTGCAGCGCTGGCATGAGTTTGTTGATTTCTGATATTCTGCCTGTACTTTTGGAATATTATTACTGGGTATATTCTTCACTAGATATGCCCCTGTGTGCTGATGCAACCATGCCAGTGAAAGGTGGTGGCAAATAACAACTGAAAATGCCAGCGGTAGTCTCTCGTATGGTTTTGGCTAAGTCAAATCCATCCCTTATATGCTTTCTGTAATATGCCTGTTTTGAAATCATTAAGGATAGAATTCATTGTAGGGGCTGCCCAATGCTACTGAAAATTGATTTGTCAGTCTTGGTAACATGTATGGTTTATGATCCAAGCTTGAAAAGAATCCAAACGCTCTATGCTGATGCTAAACAATATTCATTTTGAATCCCAGCGAGTATCATGTTGCTAACTTTTGATCAGGGACAATTCTTCAACTAAACATATGCCTTTCCCAGTAAGTATTGGCATATTTTAGCAAGAAACTTGCTCACTGTTCAAGTCACCGCCCCGGCGTGAAAGCGTGGCCCGCGGCCAAAACTAAAGCTCCAGTGCAATCTTTCATGGCTGTCCGTGGTGGGCGGGATTGTGTGGGTGAGCTTGCCAAGCGTCCGAGCCTTGAGCGGCTAATCATCTGGGGGGCATCCAATACTGATGAGTCTATTCTATTGACTTGAAGAGTTTAACTATGGCTGTCAGAATTTTGCTTGCTCACCTGCGCTGAGGGTGCTTTGCTGCTTTAATTGGAGCCGTGATTCCAAAACTTGGGCACACCACACCATCATCAAGGTGATGTCTGATGATATATATTTGACGACGATCATGTGTATATTCTTTTCATTCTGTACATGTGCTTGGTTCATGAACCGCGCGCAATGCAAGCAGACACAGAGGTAAGTGTCAAGATCTTAGCATTGAAGCTGATTTTGAGTGTCTTAATAATATTGAATTTATTCAACTCCTGGGTAACTTGCTGGAATCAAGGAGCTTAGCGAGGGCTAATATTTAGTTTAGTCTTTTTTTTTTTGAGAATTACACAGTACAATACAGACATTGGCTGAACTGTAAACGAGTTTGTGCTCCGCGATGAAAACATACACCATGTTTAGCTTGGAGGCTCGGGATTTATGTAACGGTCACGGTTCGTTCTAGTACGCATCGGAATCGAACTTTTTATGATTGCTGTGTGCTACCATTGCTCATTCAAATGATCCAACAGATTGATGCCGAATTGTCAATCCGTATATGGACATTCAAAAGGAACGTTCCACATCATTTGTGTAGCGTGGAGCTCCCACTCATGTGCGGGATTCTCTTGCTAGGATGTACAATCAAAACTTCAGTGACCATTTTTGAACCTCCATTGGAACTCCGGTGACTAAGGTTAGGATTATAGGACAAAACATCTTAGAACAATGTACTATTTTAGTGTTACAAATGTTTATTTTTTTTAAAGAATCGATGGTATTTAAAATAATTTGCCTTAGGACGAACATATGTAGTAGCTTCTTGGACATGGAACCCATCCATGTGAACCTAAGTTAGACCACTCGTCTTATTAAACAGTGGCGGAGCCAAGATTCCAAACTTGAGTATTCCTACTTCCACATCAATGAAAAAATAAGCTATTTTTTATAAGTAAAAATACTACAAAATATGGTGGAGCCAAAATTGAGAGGCTATTTTTCATTGTTTTAGTCTGCAATGAGTGAAAATACTACAAAATCTGACACTATTCATATACATATATAAGTACATACACATATACTCCCTCTGGTTTGGTATTAGAAGTTGTTTTGGAAAATGTTTGAGTCAAACATTGAAAATATAAATCATCAATAACTTTTAAGTTCTTGAGTCTATAAATGTGAAAATTATATGAGTACATTTGTCTTAAAAATACTTTGATAAAAATATACATATATCACATTTTCATAAATATTTTTATAATAACAAGATGTCAAAGTTGTGTTTTGGAGACCGTGTCGCTGTCCTAAACGACTTCTAATACCAAACGGGGAGTATATGTAAAAGCATATCAAAAGAGTTGGGTATTCCTGGGACTATGGGGAATACCCTCTATATCCGCCCATGTTATTAAACAACCTATGCAAAATATCACTTCTTTTTTTTGTTGTGCCATGCTTTACTAATAATTTTTTTTAAGAATGACTTATAATTATCTATATTTGCATAATTTTTGTTAACAAGACAAATAGGCATACTTCGAGTCAAAAATCCAACAAACTATAATTTAGAACGGAAGGAGTACTAGACTAGAATGTGATTGTAATCGTGCAATAGTATTGATCGTTGAAGTTTGGCAACAAAGGTAAAAGGAAAAGAAGGGTAACATCGGCATTTCATGCTACAAGGTAAATACTCCTAAACCCTATACCTGTCTAGCTGCCTAAATGCTCCCTCCGTTCAAAACAAACATGCAATTCTATCGTTTGTTGAGAAGTCAAAAGTTATATAAAAATACTAAACATTTTTTTTATACAAAATAGGTATCATTAGATTATTATTAAAAAATATATTTTCAAAATAAATTTGTTTAGAGACATAGGAGTAAATGCTAATATTATTTATTACAATTTTGGTTAAACTTGGACTAATTTAGATGACACAGTCCGTACTTGCACAGTTACTTCCCACCCACCCATATTTACTGCCGCAGTGGATTCACCCACTTCATTGCCATTCCGCCGCTCTCAGCTCCGGCCAAAATCCTCCCTACCGGCACCATCTCCACAGCGAGTCAGCGACCACATGGAGGCCTCCTTCAGCCGCCCCTTGGTCTGGCTACCCGCCGCGACCGGGGAGCCCAACGACGGTGAGGACCGCATCAGTGCCCTCCCCGACGACCTCCGCCGGAAAATCGTCTCCTGCCTCCCAATCAAGGACGCCGTGCGCACCACCGCGCTCTCCACCCGCTGGCGCGGCGTCTGGCATTCTACGCCGCTCGTCTTCTACGATTCGCACCTCGACCCCGACGATGAGCCAGCGCGCGTTGCTGCCGCCGACCGCATCCTCGCCGGACACCCAGGTCCGTTCCACACCGTCCACCTCGCCTCATGTTTCTTCGACGAACACGAACGTGAGCTCCGTCAGTGGTCGCGGCTCCTCGCCGCCGGGGGCGTCCGGAACCTCGCCCTCGTCGGTCCCCCGGGGGGAATGGATCTGCTGCGCCTACCCGTCGACATCCTCCGATGCGCGAAGCTGGAGCGCCTCTACCTCGGTTGCTGGTACTTTCCGGACACCGCCGACCTATCCGACGGCACCGGCGTCTTCCCCCACCTCCGCGAGCTCACCATGGTGTACACCTTGTTTGAGGACCGTGACCTTGAACACATTCTCGCTTTGAGCCCTGTTCTCGAGACGCTCGCGCTCTGTACCAGCTTCGGCAAAGCAAAGCATATCCGCCTGCGCGGCCAACGACTTCAGTGCGTGCTCCTCTGGGAGTCCATGGCGTTCGACCTCGAAGTGGTGGACTCACCACTCCTAAAGCACCTCATCATGTGGGATACATGTCTTATTGGGGTCAGGATTCCTGAAGGTGCACCTGAGCTCAAGGTGCTTGGCTACTTGGAACCGAGAGTCCGCGAGCTTCGAATTAGGAACACCGTCATCAAGGTGCTGTGTACTTTATGATGCATTTTTCATGTGTATGAGTGTGGTGAATGTGCTTGATTTTTGGATTGCAATGCAGGCTGACACAAAGGTGAGCCCAAGAACAATGCTTCCGAGCGTCAAGATCTTAGCGCTAAAGGTGAATTTGGGTGTCTTCGAGGAAGTTCAAAGGCTATTCAGCTTCATCAGATGCTTTCCTAACATTGAGACCCTACATGTGGAGGTGACAATATGAACACTATCAGTTATTATTTGTCAATTTTCATCATCAACTCTCACTAATAGAAGAGTTTACTGATTTTGTAGTCTGCTCGTCTTGATAAACCAACTGGAGAGGACTATGCTGACTTTTTAGGGAGCTCAGTCCTATCGAATGTGTTCATTCACACATCAAAATGGTGGTTCTCCATGAGATCTATGGTGATCTAAGTGAGGTGATGTTCATTAAGTACATAACCCAGAGAGCTAATGAGCTCAAGAAGTTGACACTTGTGCTTTCTGATAAAAGAAGAGCTACAGTAGGCGAGATGATATATGTTGTGAAAACTCTAGCTATTCCACCATGGGCCAGTGAAACATGTATGGTTTTGCTTATGGCACCTAAAGAGGAGCAAGGTTTGAACTTTCACAGGGCATCTGATCTTTCTATCGAAGACCCTTTTCTTGAATATGGGGAGGAGCTCTTCCGTTTCATAAAAAAGGGAGAATAAAGAGCATGGACACCAGTACAATAGGGTGAGGATACCATTTGAGCAAACCATGGAAGGTATCTAAATTATCTAAGCTTGCTTTTGTGGGAAGATATCAACTTGGATGTCTGTAGCGCAAGGGTCCAACTTAGTGCTATGATGATGGTCCACTTAGAGGACCATTGTTACTTATTTTAGTTAGAATATCATGGATATCTTTGTTTGTCTTTAACCTTTAGCTGTTTATCCCTGACTGATGCATAAAGACATGTGATATGGGAGACGATATCCTGTTTTTCTTAGTTGCAATATCCCTTAATGAGATTTTCGTTTCATATGGTGGACGCTTATTAATTAGTCATTGCTTTTTTTTACCAGCAACTATTGTATCCTGATTGGTTAAGTACCTTTGAAGTTAATTTGCTGTAGAAATTTAGCTCTACAAGACAGAAGCTATGTTGCCAAACAATGCTCATTGTGATGATGAGAAACAAGTTCTACTCATGATATCATTTTCTTTAGTTTGGCATGCTCTTAAATAATTTTGCTAGTTCTCGTTTAAATAAACATGTTTACATCTAGCGGGTATTAATGTTTGTTTGCTGATATTGGTTTCCTTTGTTCATTGTCACCTTTGTTTCGTTGCATCAGTTTGCCTAGTTGTACTCTAAACTAGGTGACGCTAGCACAATTGCTGCAGGCAACTTAACTTTATTTTTATCATGTCTTTCTGCGCTTTTGGCAACCGCTTTAGCTGGCTGGTGTGTGGGTTGCCCATCCACATCTGGAATTTGTTTCTACTTGGAGCTAATGTTAAGTCAGTATAGGTAGATGTCTTATCTTGTACTCTCCTTTGATTCCAAATTGTACGTGTTTTGGCTTTTCTAGGTACATAGCTTTTTGCTATATACTTAGATATAAATACATAAATAAAACTATATATCTAGAAAAACTAAAATAACTTACAGTCTGAATTGGAGGGAGCAGTAATATTTTAGTGCTTTAATGAACTTGCGTACTGGCTATGCCAAGTAATATTCCCTTGGTAGGAAGAACATATAGTGCGGTTGGTATTTTCAATTTTATTTAGCTACGATTTTGATAGACTCTGCTCCAGTCACTTGACTACTTGTGAACTGTGACACAGGTAGCTGTCGGTTAAGAGAGTAATCAATTACTTTTAAAAACAGAGAGTGTAATATAACTAATTAAGAGGAAAATACACTATCTGCCACCGATTTTTGCTAACGTAAAACATGGGTAATGGCATGCCGTATAAGAAATTCTCTTACGCTTGTCCTACTATCATTAGGTCTCTAAACTTTAATATGCACACTATTTATGTCCATAAACTTGTTAAGTGTACCACCAAGGTCCAAATCACCCTAATCAGCATAAATTTGCCTAATTGTATGTGAGACACTGCATTTGAAATGTATGCTTTGTAAGTTTAAGGTATATTAAGAATTTTGCCCTCCTCCGAGGATCTATTTGGAGTGTAGGATTCTCACAATATAGAAATATGAAATACGTACGATTAGAGTTGCATAGAACTTACAGTCCTATAGGAATTTAAAATGGATGCAAGTTTCTATTGTGATATGTCACAGGAAATAAAAAACCTAGAATCTATCCTCATGCTAATTAATTTTCCTCCAAACGGGGCCATGTTAGTGTGTGTTTTAGAGATCTCTATAGAAAAAGTGAGGGTCTTTGCTATAACAAATCCTCTATTTCCATCCAGAGCTAGCATTTAGATGACGGATGGGCATCTCGAGCTTCACTCTGTACTATAGATTTTCATGCGGTCCGAGGCACGACGGCGGTGCACGAAGCACGATATTTTGGCCCGGCCCAAGCACGGCACGAGGCAGCAGTGCGTGCTTGGGCCGACCCTCAAGCATGGGGCACGGCACGGCCCGACACGTTAAGAAAGAGGAGGCACGGATATAATGGTGATAATATTGTACATATTTTATATATTAGTCCCAATATTTTTATACTTATTATAATATTGTACATATACTTTGGTGAAGCCCGTTGAATCTTAAATTATAGTTCGTGTCATTTTGTGTTGTGCTTTTCATATGTTTGATGGAATCTGTGTAAAAAAAGATTGTGAAATCGTGCTTAGCTTTGCAAAAAAAATCATTTTTACCGAACCATAACTAGATTTGCTTCTATGTATGGGCATCTTGCTTACTTCATGTTGACTCCCTTGTGATGCCCAATTGACCAATTGTGCAAGAGATTCACATTATTTTTTGTGGCGCTGTGCTGTTGTGAAAATTTTGCCATGAGCTCCGTCGAAGCATATGCCAAGCCAGTTGTAGGATTCAGACTTCAGATGTGGTGGTGGAAAATTTTAGGCTCGCTTATGGTGAAAATGTGCTGTTGTGAAAATTTACCATGAACTCCGGTGCACAAAAGGATGAAAGGATTCACCTATAGGGTGTTTGAGTGATAGGGCTTGTCGGTCCATCGCCGTGACCATTTTTTCACCGTAAAATCCAAATCCGATCAACCAAGCAGCATAAAGATTGATTGTCAAGAAATGCCGTTTGGACTTTTTTTTGGCGCTGCTTGCACATGTACTCATCTTATATTAATAATAAATGCCGGCGGTGTACCGTACCTTTAAAACTTTCTGATTTTTCAGCGAGCACATACATACCTTCACTGTGCAGGTACAATCTTTCAATACGAGCAACAGAAACTAGTCGTTTAGAAACAAACGGCTGGCTCAAGAAATTACAGAGAACCACAATCATATCAACAATACGGGGTTACCAACATGACATTTTCCAGTTCCAACTGTGCCAAGGATACAGTACATTTGCAATTAGAAACTAGCCAGTGACAACATTAGGAGGTAGTCAACTCAAGAGTAGCTATGCAGAATTAATGTAAAGCAGCATTTCGCATCAACATATACCTCTCTAGATTCACTCAGAACTCCATTCACACTTATCAAGCAGATACTATCAACACAACACGAGACAACATTCTGGGGAGTGCCTAGCAAGTATACACACTGAATGTGTGAATGACAAAGAAACAACTGACCAGTTCAGGAGAACAGTAGAATTGGTCATGGAATATGTCATCTGCTTGAGCTTCACCAATCAAAGGGGTCACTAACAGAAAGATCGGATGCTCTCTGAAAGTACCAGGCACTCTCACCCTCACGAGCGACTGCCAACAGAGTAGGGCATTCGCTGGCTCGTTTTGCCGTGGTCAGAGACTTCAACTTGGCGAGCATCTCATCCACTGAGGCTTGATCTCCATTGGCCAATACAATCACAAGCTTCAGCAGCGATTGTGCCCTCTCTAGGATGAACTTGAGGAACGCGAGCTCGCAGCGCTCCCCTCTGAATTTGTCAAACACCACCTTGGTGATGTGTGTCTCGAGGCAGTCAATGGAGCCAACCTCTTCCCAGAACTTTGAATTGAGCTTGCCATCTGGCTCCTCAGCTTCATGAGACTGCAAAACCACCGTGTGTGTATATATGTGACTCCACTAACAATAATGGTAATGCTAGAGGGTTTTGAAAGAGAGAATTGAAATTAGTACAAGCTGTAAGGACATGGGGGTGAATGGGATCACACCAGAACATGCAATGTCTCCACATTGGGAAAGCATCTCAGGAAGGTGGGCAGCATCTTGGCTTCCTTGCGGACTCTGAACTGCACCTTCAAGGCCAAGATTTTGACACTTGGAACCATGCTAGATGGGATCATCTTCGTTCCACTCTACAGCACAATTGAAAACCATTATTACCAAGGATTAAAATTGAAGGTAACATTTGGATCCATGGCACATATAGATAAGATGCTTATGCAAATATGAATTATGCGATGTAGGAGGAAATAAAGGAGAAAGAGATACCTCAATTATGGTGCTGCCAATCTGGAGCTGGTGGATGCTTGGGTCCAGGTAGCCGAGCACCTTGAGCTCGGTGGCGTAGCCAATCCTGACCCTGGTGCGGACGGTGACGGAGCCGACCGTGCATTGGTACACCTGCCACAGGATTAGGCGCTGGAGGCGCGGGGCGACGACCACGTCGAGCTCATCCACCACGGACGTCCAGAAGACAAGGCACTGGAGGCTGCAGCTTCGGATCCGGACAGAGCCCCGAGTGAATTTGAGGCTGGCGATGATGGCGAACTTCTCGAGCACGGGGCTGCAGGCGAGCAGGTGGTCGATGTCCCTGGCGTGGATGTTGGTAGCGCAGAGCCCAATCTCCTGTAGGCGGGGGAACGCGGCGGCGCGGCCTCGCGGGAGGGCGGTGGTGTCCGGGAATTGCCAGAAGCCGAGGTAGAGGGTGCGGAGGGAGGCGATGTGGAGGACGTCGACGGGGAGGCGCAGGAAGGCGGGGAAGGGGCGGTTGACGAGGACGAGGTCCTCGACTCCCCCGCGGCGAGGACCCGGAGCCAGTAGTCGAGATTGCCGAAGCGCACGGCTATCTCCATGCAGCAGCAGGTGAGGCGCACGGAGCGGATGGGGCCGCCCCTGCGTCCGTCGAAGACGCGGGCGACGGCGTCGGTGACGTCCAACCAGTTGAAGGGCGAGCGGCGGCGGCCGTCGCCGTCGTCGCGGAAGACGAGGAGGTCGGAGTCGTCGAAGACGAGCGGCGTGGTGGCCCAGACGCGGCGCCAGCGCCTGGAGAGCGCGGTGGTGCGCGCCGCGTCCTTGGCGGGGAGGCGCGACACGATGTTGGAGAGCACCGTGCCTGGGAGGCGGCTGATGCGGTCCTCGCCGCCGCCGTCGCCGTCGCTGCGGGGGCTCTGGGAGCGACGGAGGCACCGGTGGTGCGGAAGGGCGGGGCGGGGAGGCTGGTGAGGACGACGCGTATGGCGTCCTCAAAGAAGCAGCCCGGCAGAGCCATAGCTGCGCGCGAGGCGACGGCGACGCTCCTAGCCCGCCGCGCCCGTGGACGAAGAGGGTTTTCTGGTGAGCTCGCGTCGCGTGCTGTGCTGTGCTGGTGTGGGCGGCGGTGGCGCCCCGCCGGCGTTGGGTTCCTCCCACTCGCACGCAGCAGGCCCACCAGTCAATTATACGGAAAATTAGGGACGATGATTAGTCCGGTTTTCTGGGCGAAATCAAAATTAGAGCAGGGCGCCACTGCTATGTGCCGTCAGCGTTCGGGATGTTGCTGCTGCAATTCTACAACGTATGGCACGTGAGTTTCTTTTTTGAGCTTGTATGGCACGTGAGTGATCGGATAGAGTTGCATCGACAGTACCTAACAAATGGACTATTGAATTCTGATAATGAAAAAAACGAGTATTACTATTACTACTAGATCGTCAACCGTAATCACGCCGAGTAATTGAAAGATTGTCAACCGTAATCACGCCGAGTAATTGATAGATCGTCAACCGTAATCACGCCATACGCCACTACCTGGTCGTGCCATTTTCGTCCAGCTGGCCTGTACTGCAAAAACCAACGTGATGGGTGCAAAAGCTAGCAAGGATATAGACACCCACGATGGCACAAACCATCGAACACCATTCCTGCCAGCGCGCAACTGAAGCAATATTCCATATAACAACAAACCGATCATCCCTGGATTACTTCAGAAGTTCAGGTTCATACTAGATATAGACCCAGCTCTCACTAAAACCAGCGACATACCACAGTCCAGGGTGTCATTTCAAAACCGAAGCATTTTGAAATTACATGACTCATCTCATCACTTCTGATCGCTTCACGATCCAAGTAAACAACAGGCGCCATGATTGTAGCCAGGAGCAAAGCATTTGTGTGCCTCACTATATAAAAGTATAAAACCATGATTGATCGCTTCACGATGCCAGGTACCTTAACACACACACATGCCCGATGAGTGAAATAACTGAATGACCAGGAACCGTTTTATGGCATCAAAGGAGCTAAAGAAAACTGGCCAGGAAATCACCATGGCATCAACAGATCAACGAGATAAACATGCACATCAGCATTGTGGGCGCAACAGAAAATAACTCAATTAAACAGGCTTCACTAGTTTGTGAGCATTTGCACTCAAACCTGACAATCTGTAACAAGTAGCAACAATGGAACTAGTTCATTTCGACCACCAACCAAAAAAGGCATTTGATGAAACAGCATTGCATCACAAAGAAATAAACTGTAGCTAATTTGAAACCTTAAGCAGCATGGGCTAACTAGCCTGTCTCATGTTCAAAGCTACTATAACGTAATTTTTGTGAGATGACAATGAACAATCCAGACAACAAACAAATAAGCCGGCAATCCAAATATGTCCTGCAATAGTGAAATGGGAAAGTTGCCGGTCCAGCAAAATGGCGCTGCGATCAGAGAAACATAACAGCCAACAGCTAGAACTTCAGCAATCAAAAGGGTCGCTCACGGAAAGATCAGACGCCCTGTGGAAGCTCCATGTGCAGCCTCCATTACGCACCAAGATGGTCAACTTGCGGTCTTTGCTGGCCCGTTTTGTGCAAGCCAGAGGTTTCAGTTTGGCTACCATCTGCTGAAACGAAGCAGGATCATCTCCATCAGCCAAAACAATCACCATCTTTTGCAACAGCTGTGCTCTCTCCCCAGATGAACCTAAGGAATGCAAGCTCGCTACGGTTCCCTCGGAAGTTCTTGAACACCACCCTCTTCACTTGGGACTGAAGGCAGCTGATGGGGCCAGTTTCCTGCCAGAACTTGAAGTTGAGCTTGCCCGTGGGCTCATCAGCTTTATCAGACTGCAGAATCAAAATGCAGCTAGTAGTTCAATTATCCGTGATTCAAGTTAATTAAGCAACATACAATGAAGATGGTGTAGTTGCTAAATGAGGACATGGGAGAATGGAGTCTCACCATGATATGTAATGTCACCACATTGGGAAAGCATCTGAGGTAGCTTGGCAGCATTCTAGCTTCCTTACGAACTCCAAACCGGACCTTCAAAGCCAGGATATTGACACTTGGAACAATGGTACGTGGGCTCGGCTTTGTCCCAGCCTACCGAAAAGTTTGAAATTCACGATTACTCGAATGTAATGCTAATGATGGTTCCACATATCAAAGGAATCCATATATGAATGCAGCATTGCCTGAGTACATCAATCAATTTGATGAAATTGAGCTCACCTCGATGACGGTGTTGGAGATCTCAAGCACGTGGATCCTTAGGTCCAGGTAGCCGAGCACCTTGAGCTCCTGGACGTAGCCAATGTTGAGTCTGGTGTGGAAGTCATCATCGAGACGGGCACCGGGGCACTCACACCACAGGATGAGCCGCTCAAGGCGCGGGACGACAAGCACATTGACCTCGTTGGCGACGGACATCCAGAAGAGCACGCAACGGAGGCTCCGGCTGCGGACGCGAACGCAGTCCGGCGAGTTGTCACAGGCAACAAGCGCGAGCTTCTCCAAGACGGGGCTACGCTGGAGGAGGTGGTCGATGTCCGCGGTCTTGATGTGGGTGCGGCAGAGCCCGAGGTCGAGGAGGTGGGGAAGACGACGTCACCGCAGCGGAGGGACTTGGTGCTCCCGGGGAACTCATGCCAGAGGCCGAGGTAGAGGCTGCGGAGGGAGGCGACGCGGAGGATGTCGGCGGGGATTCTCGCCTTGAAGGGCCAGCGAGGGCAGACGAGAACGAGGTCGTCGACGCCCTTGTCGGCGAGGACGCGGAGCCAGTCGCGCGCGAGCTCGCCGCCGTCGCGCACCGCGCCGCGTAGGTGCAGACGTTGGTGAGGCGGACGAAGCGGAAGGGGCCCGGGTGCGCGGCGAGGACGCTGGAGACGGCGTCGGTGATGGAGCGCCAGTCGGTGCCGCCCAAGGGGCCGCCGCCGTCAGGTTCGTCCGGGTCCGGGATTTGGGGAGGTGGGAGTCGTCGAGGACGAGCGGCGTGGACGCCCAGACGCGGCGCCAGCGCGGGGAGAGCGCGGCGGTGCGGGCGGCGTCCTATGACGGGGAGGCGGGAGACGATGTTGGAGAGCAGCGCGTCCGACAGGCGGCTGATGCGGTCCTCGTCGGCCGCGGCTTCAGCGACGACGGAGAAGGCGGCGGCGGCGGAAACGGAGCCTTCGGCGGGCGAGGGGATGGGCTGGGTGGGGATGCAGGCGAAGATCTCCTCCATGATGCCGCGGCCCACCGAGGAGGCCATCGCTGCGGGCCGCCGCGCCGGACTGGAGAGTGGGGAGAGGTTTTTTGGTTGGAGAGGCGTCAGGCGGATTTATAAGGTATGGAGGTGGTGACGTAGTGTAGTGGATGGTGGCGTGGTAGCCAACGCCGCGCCGCGGGCCCTGGGCTTAGGGTGAGTTCGCTTGGTATAAAGTTCCTGCCCGGCCCAATGTCAAAACCAGATTTATCGGGTTGCGGCCCTGTGTCTTTTCCTTTTTTTCTTTTTTTTTTTATTTAGGTTGATTTATGTGGTAGGATTGGGATTTAGGTTAGTTTTGTGGTTCATTCATAGATTTAGGAATATAGGATTTGTGTTAGGATTTAGAAAATATTTAGGTTAGGTTAGTTTTTTGAGTTAGGGTTCATAGATTTGAAGGAAATATTTAGTTAGTTTAGGCAACTTTTTCCATTAGATTTATGATTTGATGTAGGATTTGTGGTAGGATGTATATTGTAGGAATACATTGTTGGTTTCTATTAGTGTACATATATTGTATATATATATATTGTAATTAATATATTGTAAATATATATATTATTCGTGACTTTGTGTTGTCCGGATTTTTATGCGGTACACACAATGTTAGGGGTGGGAGACCGAGAGACCCGGATGCGGGAGCACCGGTGAATTTTTTCTCCGGGTTGAGGTGCAATTAACGCCGAAAAAAATGGCGGTGGTATAAAAAGGTTGAAGACAAAACTTCGGCAAAAGGTGGTGCATTGCAACCATGTGCCAACGGAGGTGCGTGACTACTTCCGGCGACAATGATGGATCCAAGAAGAGTCGCGGATTTTTGATTTTTATGACTCGTGGATGGCGCGGCACGTGATTTTTAAAGATTCACTCCCATGGGCGAGGATGAATTTGAAAAGGATGGCAAGTACTGAATATGAGTGAGAGGGTTGAGCAAAAGGGGGACATTATGAGCGTGGAGGGGGTATGGTGGTGAGGGTGGCGGTGGCTGTGGTTGATAATCCGAAGGAAAAGGATGTTCACGATAGTTGGGGAGGAATCGAACCGACCCAAGTGTTCACGGGGTAAGTGTTGGTGGATGTGTGATTCTTGACTGGCCCAACTAGAATGAGTGTGATCAACTTCTTGATTTATTGCAATGGATCACAAATGACCCAACCAAGGATTGTCCAATTCCCGAATGGGGGAAGGGCAAACAAGGGCATGCTATTAAGTTCTTGGTCCAAGTTTTTCCATAATGGACCTCGTGGTAGTCATAGTTGCCATCATTTTGTTACCTATTTAGATTTGGCTTGAGGTGTATATGTATTTTTCGTGTTCTTATTATTACCTTATTGTTTCGAGGGAGAAGCCCATTGCCACCCACTGGAAAGGAGATCGATGGCAAGTACTTAGATGAGAATGTCAAAGACTTGAAGGATAAGTACTTGCAAGGCCCGCCCAACTATGGCGTCACTTTGATGTGTGATTCTTGGACCGCCCAACTAGAATGAGTGTGATCACCTTTGATTTATTGCAATGGGATCACATGGTTTTCACAAGTCAATTGATGCAACTGGAAAAAGTCAAGATGTTTTGAAGGAGTGGATTTCGTAAACATAGTTGTCATTTGTTCTTTTTAGTTTACATATATGTATATAAATAATAAATGTTGTGCATTTTTGCAAGAGAATCGATTGTGGTGATTGAGATTGGCCCCCAACTTTTGTCCATGTGGTCACGGGACAACGGCTCGAACTACAAACTTTTTGCAAGGCGTTGAAGAATGAGTGGGCTCACATTGCTTGACACCTTTGTCTTGCACACACACCATCAACTTGATGTTGAAGGACATTGGTGATAGCCCGATGGAATGCAAATAAGAGAATTTCTATGGTTGCACAATTTTTTGCGGGGGACGAACCATATGATGAGGAAAGCAATTGGTGGTGAGTTGGTTAAGTGGAATGCCACTAGATTTGGGACCAACTACATGTTCATGGAGAGAGAAAAGTTCATGCAAGTGGATGGGATCTCCTGGGCAACCATGGTTCTTGCAAAGTAAGTGGGCAAAGTCTAAAGAAGGTGCATGGGCTCATGCCGAGATTGTCAAGCATGGTTGTGGTGGGATGCATTGGAATACATCATCGGCATGCATGCAAACCAATTTATTTGATTTTTCGTTTTTTTACAAGACAAGCGCCCCAACATGGTCTTGTGGGTCTATGAATTTAACCGCAAACAAAGCGCTGGAGTCATTCTTTGGGAGAAACACGGAGACTTTCGAACGAATACAAAGCCATTATGGACACAAGGATTATCCGACGTCTACATCGACGTATGTGGGATAGGTATGACAATGGGTTGTGTTTATTTTGCAAGCTATATATATGTAATACTTACCGCTTGTTTATTTCCATACTTTGCCGCTTTTAAATTTGAGGGCTCTCATATACAACTAGAATGAACCAACTCGTACAATGGGATCACATGGTGGCCTAAGGGAGTCATTTGAGAGAATGACGGATGTATAAATGATAAATGTTGTGCATTTTTCGCATTGGAGGTCGAGGTTTTCCGCCCTTGAAGAAGCGTGGTGAGTTTGGCACGGAATTGGCTCGATGTTGAAGCATTTAAAATGGCACTTGACAAAAGGACATCCCCATGTAATGTGCCGCCTTTGTACCTCATATATTGTGGCCCAATAGGTTTCTTAAACTCAAACATATAGCTAATATAATGTGGTGCCTTTGCGGCAGATGGTGGATGCTATTTGGTGCATGGGCTCACTCAATGTTGCAAAATGCTTTGCTTTGGCTTGTTTCACAATGTGTCTCCTCCAGTGGATGCGAGCATGAACGGAGTACATTTGCCTTGCCGCATACCAAGGTTATGAATAGGTTGTCGACAAAAAATTGGACAAGCTTGTTTATGTGAACTACAACCTTCGGCCGCGAGGAGATGGATGTGAACCCACCAAGGAATTATGATGATGAGGACTTCATTGACCGTTCACCGCACTCTATATTCTATGATCGGAGCAATCCGATTAGGGAATGGATGGAGTACGGCCGACCGAACCAACCAACCGGTTCTTGATGATGATGATGAAGAAGCGGACGCCCCTCGCCATCAAATATTGTCGTGTACAATTTATATTTGTATGTACATATATATAAACAAAATTGTATGTCCACCGACCGCTATTATTTGCTTCGCTGTGCAAAGTGGACCACATAGCAAGCGTGTGATCTTGCCACGCCGACGGGGATGATTGTATCGATCATTTGTTGATTGGGCCCGTGAGAAATGTGGGTGCAACTCACTTGGGGAAGAGGAAGCAACATGTGTCTTTCAACGTGGCTCCTTCATTCCTCGTAAGCGGCAAGGAAAAGGAAAACAAACCGGTGATGACGATGGCAAACATCGACGAAGGCACCACCATCCTCGGTGATGACACGACCGATTGGGCGATGGTGGCAACGGCGAAGGCGCGGCCGAGAGTCCGGGCGGTGGCGGTCTTGGAGGGTATGGCGGTGGCGGTGGTGGAGGGTATGGCGGTGGCGGTGCTAGTGGGAGTGTCTTTGGTGGTGGAGGGTATGGCGGTGACGGTACCGGTCTTCATTTCATGGGTATCAATTGCACTTCAACCTACATACGCATAATTGTTTCTATCGAACCCCACTAATTATGGATGATTGCGAGTAGAGCCATTCACACATGCCACTCAAGGCGGGACCATGGCCAACCGGAATCGCGCAGAGGATGTACGGTTCAGCGGCGGACTATGGCACTCCACAAGACTCCTCATCCTCGCATAAATGACACCCGCAGCTTCTTACAACTATCCCATTCCCGACGCCAGGTTTTCCGCCCACCTATGACTAGATGGGTGTTTGAATGGCAAGACCCGATTTTTACAATCGGTTGGTTGAAGAATGGGAGACAACGGCCAGTATGGTCGGGGTTGACTTGGCAAGATTACAAGGCTAGCCCGCTTCAGAAGAGGTATCTCTATTATGTCTACCGCCGAGTATGAGGAGTCGTGGCCGATATGGGGGGTTCCCCGAATATGTCGTGAGCGCCAGTTGATTATTTGTATGCCCGATCATGCGGGTATGCGACTATGGGGTGTTCCCATCACATTTGGTTATTGTATCCGTATTGACTTATGATATTTATTTCCGCATTGTGTGCCCTTTTTTACATCAAAATGTCAAAACCAACTATCAAAAATTCCTTCAAAAAAAATTTAAAAAAAACAAAACTACCGAAGCGGTTTTAATTTTACCGCTAAAACAGGCGGTAAAAATCAAAAACCGCCGGTAAACCGGTAACTTACCGATGGACTGGAGAATAAATTCCTAACCGCCGGTAACGGCCGGATTACCGTAACGGTCCGTAATCCGAAACCAGCCACCGGCGGTAACCTCCTCCGGTCGGTAAAAAAAAAACATTGTGCCCAGGCACCCTCTCCAGTCCCGGCCCTGGAGGCCCCTGAGTTGTCAGGCCCCCACCGTGCATGTAGACCTGGCCATTGCCACGCGCGCAGCATGCTTTGCTTTGCTACAATAAAATGATACTAGCCACGTTATGATTTTTTTAATCCCTTTTTTCTGATGGCTTGGGCGCTTCTTGCTGCCGGTGCAGATGCGCTGTGTGCTAGTAGGCTACTATTAGCTATAGCCCTGCCCACCAGGTGACTAGAATCCCACAATCGAGTGCACTAAATTCCTTTTTTTTTTTTCCACGCTGCCCACGCAGCTGTAGCTTAGGAATGCTCACTGTAACGGTATGCCTTGGAGGGTAAATATGTTTTGTACTCGTTTTCACTTACCACATGTGTTTTAAAAATTCGAGCACATATCTTCTATGAATAATGTTGTTATAGTAGTAAAGAGCTTGATTGATTGCTTGGTGACTAAAATTTACTATGCCAAGAATTTAGCAAGCCATGATTTTGATTAGTGATTGGTTGGCTACTAAAACTTGTCGAACTTCTCACATTTGGCTTATCAAATCTTTGACAATTTTATTGCCCAACTTTTGGCTTGCCAAATCCATGGCATGACAAATTTTGGTTGTCGGTTAATCAGACTCTAAAAAAGTAAAAGGACATATAAGGCCCCCAATTTTTACTCTTGCCCTGGGCCCCCAAAACCTCAGGACCGGCAATGACCCTCCCTGATTCAGTAAACTACTTTGGGCACCTCCGTCCATTCGCCTAGCTTCGCTTTAATTGTTTGTAATTTACTGTTTATCTGCTCCTTAATGAATGACATGCCTCACGTTTGAGAAGAAGAAAACAAGCCACTCAGTATGATTTCATTGAATCACCAACTATAAAGCAACTATAATAACTAAGTACTAATCTATTAAACCGTACAAGGAGCAATCAAGCATAGCAATATTCTATTCAATAAACTTCAGTACACGGACGAGGAGCAAAGGAATTAGGAATAGTGTCACAACCCGACTTTGCATTCATGTTTAGCATCAACATTATAATAAAAATGACACCTAGAAAGGGTCCATATGTGATTTTGGTGCTTCATTGACAAATTGACAAATGTGATTTGCTAGAATACAAGGTATTTAGTTCATTTGGATGCAAGGTCGATGGTTTTTACAAAGTCAACGTGAAGATCAAGTGGTCAACACCTCAAGAAAGACCATGTAGTATGAAGACCTTTAGAATACTTGCATGGAACCTGAGACCTCAAGAAGATAAAGCCCGGATAAGAAGACGTGAATAAAAAAGGCTCATTGTGCACTGGAAGTTACACAAGAACTCATCGGTGACCACCGGAGTAGTGTACACAACAACTCATCGGTGACCACCGGAGAAGTGCACACAACTCATCAGTGACCACCAGAATAGTGCACTAGAGTTTGGAGCTAGCTAACAGGCATTCACCTTAATTATCAGCGTGCACGAGAATGCCCACATTGGAGTAAAAGGAGCAGTGAGTCCTATCTACACGCACCGAAGCTCTCCGGTCTGCACAAGATTGTATGGCAATCAGCTTACGTAATATTCATATGCAACGACAAATCGATGCGTTCCATGTGAAAACAAGTTTAGACGTCAGACACGGTTAAAAAGAAAGCAAGAACCCCAATATGGGCACTTACTCCATTGCAACAAACTCACTATGGAACAGTGGTGAATTGAATTTCTGAATTTCACATAGTTCACATGTTCCAACCTTTCAATTTCTGCACCTCAAGTCAATAACAATAAAATGGGAGCATCACCCTCATTTTATAACTCCCCATCAAAGAATTTACGGAGACTCTGCAGATACCATACAGTATCATATTATTGCAAAAGACAAATAAAGGTGAACTCAAATGATTATAATCCTCAGAATCAAACATATCAGTAACATTGATCATCGTCCTTCAAAAGTACAGGTGCAACACAACAAAGCTTTACAAACCATCAGCAGATCAAGTTCCTTCATTCGTCATTGAGGCCTCGCAGGTTCCAGTCCCACAGATGGGTAAACTTAACCATTGATGGTATAGTCATCTGTGGCTATTGGATGGTATAGTCGTATATGCAAACCTGATAGAGACATAGCATAGCAATATTAGTAACTCTGAAGTTCCAAAACCAGACAAATTCCAGAGAGTACAATGTAATGCAGTTTCTGTATTACAATCCGATTGCAATTTGTTTTAGTGGGTTCCAAACTACAATTTCAACAATACTCAAATGATTACAATTTGTTTGCAATTGGTTCCAAAAACCAAACAAATTCCGAGAGAGTATCCTTTACTTACTCGGAATTTGTTTGGTTTTGGAACAGAGATAAAGTGGCTTAAATTTCTAAAATTGTTACTAGAATTGTTTCTCGGCGATGTTATATGGTGCTGAATGTTGGCCTACAAAAAGGCGACATGTCCAGCACTAAGCGTGATCGAGATGCGTATGGGCGTTGGTTTTGCGGGCATACTAGAAGGGATAGAGTTCGAATGAAGATATTCGGGATAGGGTCGGGGTGGCTCCTATCGAGGAGAAATTGATTCAACATCGGTTGAGATGGTTTGGACATGTTCAACGGAGGCCTCCCGAGGCGCCGGTGCGTAGTGGAGTTCTAGAGCGGGTAGATAATGTAAAGAGAGGTAGAGGTCGACCTAGACCGACGGGGGACGAGGCGGTTAAGAGAGACCTTAAGGAGTGGAATATCTCCAAGGATTTAGCTTTGGACAGGAGCGCATGGAGGCTAGCTATCAACGTGCCTGAACCATGACTTTGTTTCCTTTTCTATCTACCCTATCTTTATCTTTTTGTCTTGTGCCTTTTACGTTCTTTATATTTTGTTTCATATGGGTTTCATCTCTAGCCTACCCCAACTAGCTTGGGACTAAAGGCTATGTTGTTGTTGTTGTTGTTGTTACTAGAATTGTTTCTATATGCCATTCAGGATTAGTGAACCCACTAGATCAAAATGTAAACTGCTCCCTCCATTACATTATGACATCCAAGAACAGGGGCAGGGCTTCTTATTGGGGTCAGCTAACTCTGATAGATTTTGAAAATCAAAGAGAAATTACTGTACACATGCAGCCAAACGTCTCTAACTTCGCTAGTTTTTTAGAACTACTCTTTTCGAATAGCCATATATGAAAATAATCATGGGATCTCTCATTAAAAGTTTTTCCATAGCCCCTGTTTGGGTCCCAGGAATTGAGAGGAATTGAAAAGTAATCTAATGAGGAAAATGGGAAGCACTTTCTAGATAATGGTTTCAATTCATGGGATCCAAACACGCCCTTAGTAATTTTACAGTATCATTTTTTATATAAAAAACTAGCTTTATAAATGCCTATTGGAAAACATCATGCTACAAATGGAGAGTTTATTCATCAAGATCATAGCAATGTTGCTGAAAAGTTTGAGCCTGTAGCATAGGATGCCAAAAGGTTTGGACCAACTACCATGGTTGTACTCTCCCACAACATACCTACCACAATATGTGGCTGTGGACTCTACCAGATGAAACACAGTGGTACAGAGCAAAGCTGAGGGGTAACAATTTCAAATATAGTTAAACACTCATTTGGTGTCTGGTAGCTAGCAGCTAGGTTAACCTACGCAGGATGAGCAGGTTAGATTGGATTAACATTTTGTAATACCCTGGTCATGCTGACGGCCTTCATTGCGCTGAATCACATATCTAGTATTCTAGTAATAGGCAAACAAAAGAAGCCTCCACAGTAACTCTCATGGCTTAGAAATCAAAAAAAAAAAAAAAAAAAACTCGTATAATGGATTTTCTATTGCTATTACTAAAAATAAAGCTAAGTTTTGGCAAAAGGACAGGATAACAATATGTTATGCATAGAGTCCATATGTGGTGAGATTGATTGAAAAAGAAAAAAACAGTGATAACTTCCAAATTAAAGAAAAAAAAAATGCATAACCAAATCGCACTTGGGCCACTTCTGCCGTTGCACATTGATCTTGAGTACTGACATGCAGAGGTACTGAAGAGGTGGATCCCTGGCAGAGGTGGTGGCCCTCCAAGGCGTCCATCTAGGCAATGTTAAGGATGATGACAAGCTCTCCAGTGAGCATGGATGGGACCAAGGGAGCTCTTTCCTAGACAAAGGAAGGGTCTCAAACAAGGAGGGAAGCTGAGCATGGATGATGACAAAGGCAGTAAACCTTCATGGATAGAAAGGACAGTAATGCAGCCATTGCAGATAAGGAAAATCTGCAGTGAGCAGCAAAGGTTCCACAAGGTATGAGGAAAAACACATTGGTAAGCATGTTATTATCAACAATAGGGGTCAGTACCACAAGGAATGAGGAAAAACAGAGTGATCCATCTGTTCAAGGTCATGACACAACAAGGAGATCCAAGTAGTAAATAATGATGAGGAAAAATAATGCAGCACTGGAGAGGGAAATAATGCTGGCAGCTAACTTCAGTGATCTTGAATACAATATGGACTAGCAGCAGTATCAACTATCATGGCCTACAAGCTACATGCAAACACTGGCCATGAGCAGGCTCAAGAGACAGACAAAAGAGGTAAGGCCATAAGGGGATGACTTGAGTTGCCATTTGCCAATGCCCAAACTGCTCATCAGCAATTGAGATGACAAACATTGGTGTTAGGTTGTGATTTGCTACCTAGCCCACAAATGCATGGGCAACTTTCTAGTTAAATAGCAAATTGCCACTTGAGATAAAATAGTAGATTGTTCTGATGAAAACTAAGGAAAGTTCCTATGCAACTGTGTCACTCAAAAGGTGAGGTGAATGATGCGTCATAACAAGCAAAAGCAATGCAATATCAGTAAATATATACTTTTTCATTAATACTGCAATTTTAAGTTTGGGAATAACACATATCATGGTTGTGAGCAAAATCTATATGTAAATCCATGGGCTAAACTAACATACCAGGACAGATTTATCATTCTATCTGAGTACCAGAAGAAAACATAGATCATTGCTTTTTTTTTAAAAAAAAAATGATGTTGCATCTCAAGCTGAATTCATAACAGTTATTACATAACCTATTATATCAAAGCTCAAGGGATCAGGGATTACAATAAAAAAAATCAGGCACTGTGTAACACTTAAGCAGTTAAAGAATCAGAAATAATAGTAGCATATATGACTGTCTAAACTGGATGACAAGATGTGTCAAAAACTCAAACTGCAGGGGCAGTGCTGAAAGTAACAATATGACTTGATAAGTTCATATGAAGAATACAAAATTTAAAGAAGTTTGAAAAAACCATGATAATACCTCCAGATTCAGCAACCAAATGGGTCACTCTGAAACAAATCGATGGCTCTCTGGAAGCACCACACAGTGCCATCTTGCCTCTCCACAACAACTCTAGCATCTGGAGATACACACCCTTCAGAAGATAAATGACTTAGCACAAAATCTCTTGAACAACTGCCATCCACAAAAACATGCAAGTCCTCCAACATTTGAGCTCTTTCCATGATGAACTTTGCAAACGCCAGCTCACTATCCTCGCCTCGCACATCTTCTAACACCAACTTCTTGAGATGTGAATATACACATTCTGTGAAGCCAACTTGATCCCAGAACTCTATGCCAGCATTAACCAGTGCTTCAGAAGAAACCGACTACATGGCAACCAAGTTAATGGTTTAGTTTAGCAAGTAAAAATCACAAACTACAACATGAATGATGAAGTCATGGGCTTGATACCTTGATGTACAATGTCTCTAGGCATGGGAAGCATTTAAGCAAGGTAGGCATCAGTTTCACTTGATCCTCCACTCCAAACTGCACCTTCAATGCCAGTGTCCTCAGGGTCCGAACCATTGCGCTTGGCTTTATCTTAGTGTCAACCTTCAATACAATGAAGGGAAATAGAATTATTAAATATCATCTATCCCACTATAGGGAGGCAAATGAACTAAGCAGCACACGCAGTGTACCTTTATGACAGTATTACCAATCTTCAGTTGATGCAGTCCAACATCGAAGTAACCAAGAATCTTCAGCTTTGGTGCTTTAATGATTTTAATGTGTGTGGCAGCATCAGCGATTGGCTCCACCAGCAGCCGATCCAGGTTGGGCGCATCGTCAAGGTGCACCTCTCTGAGCATCGACTTCCAAATCACCACGCCGCGCAAGCTCCCCGACCAGATATGGAGGTATCTCGGGTAGTCCTGCGTCAGAACGAGGGCGAGGGTCTCAAGCTCGGGGCAGCGTGGGATGACGGTGTGGAGGTCGCGATCCTGCGCGGAGGAGTGGACAATGCCGAGCTCCCGCAGGCTGAGGAGGGCCGGAGCGACGCCGGACGTGTCCGGGAATTGACTGAGGCCGATCCAGAGGCGGCCAAGGGCCGCGCAGCCTAAGACCTCGGAGGGGACGCGGTACTCGACTGGCCAGGAGCCATTGATCACCACGACAAGGTCCTCGACGTCCCTGGAGGCGAGGGAGGCGAACACGGAGGCAACGACCTCGGCGTCCTGCGAGGAGGCGAGGCGCGCGGAGACGACTCGCCCTGGGTGGGAGGCAAGCGCGCGCGGCGGCCGCGGCGGCGGGGGCGAGTCCACCCGCGCCGTCGTCGAGGGCGAGGGGTAGAGGCCCATAGGTGGCGCCAGCGGGAGGAGAGCACCGTGGTGCGGCCAGCGTCCTTGGTCGGGAGACGAGAGACGATGTTGCGGAGGATCTCGTCGGGAAGGCGGCCGATGCGGTCATCCTCCTCGCCGTTGACGGAAGAAGCATCCGCGGCGGGGAAGGGGTATGAGAGGGAGCCGGTGGCAGAGGCGGCGGGCGGCGGGAGGTAGGATAGGACGGCGGCAAGGGTGTCGTCCATGGTGGCAACGGGCCCAACTGCGGCGGCGGTCCGTGGCTTCCCACAGCCGGTGGCCGTCGCAAAGAAGGGACGGGGCGCAAGGAAGCTGCACATCCGTGGTGCGGACAAGTGTGGGCTGGGTGCAATCTAAATTTGGGCTGGATGTCCAAACCTCCATTTTATTTCCGGAAAAGGCCGGATCTGCTGCTTGGGCCCCGAAGTAATTCACACATGCATCCACGGTTTGGACAGGATTTCCTCGAGTCCGAAGGAATTGGGCCCGGCCCAATGATTCCAGTCTGACCGGACCAAAACCGTTGCTGGCAGTCCTTATTATTTATGGATTCCAGCCTGAAATTTTTATCCAGAGATTACTTCTTCCGACGTGTGTGTGGCTGAGATGCACATCTTGGTTCGTACTTTTGCCTAGTCGTAGTATGCATGACAGACAACGATATGAGTGTGGTATGCTCCATTTGATTGCTAAAATTATAATAATGCTCACTGTAGTCCTAGTTTGATTGCTGTAGTCCTAGCTAGTTTCATTGCTGAAATTGTAATTACTACTGCAGATGGTATGCTCCATTTGAATTTCGTTTCAGATAGTGTATTCTGGTTTGCTTGTGTGAACAGTGGCAGAGCCAAAAATTATATATAAAGGGGCCAACTACGAAAGTCTAACTTCTAAAAATAAATTCATCGACTAGACATGGGTGCCCATATTTTATTTTATGTGTATTCTAAGATTTAAGATGCTATTTTTTTCGGTGTTAGGCAAAGATGCCCGTTGACAAAGAAGGATCTACGATGATTTCATAAATCTCATCAAGGTCTGGTGTGCCAATCTTTCATATGTGTTTATAGGAGAATTTTATTATCTAATGTCTTTTAGATGTGTTCATATGAGTTATTTTAATTTAATATAGCTATGCTTATGATTTTATAATATATAGGATAATCGGGTCCAGCTACCCTCTGGTCCACCACTTCGACGCTACCACACACACAAGTATGTGGCCCGACTCAAGCCGCTAACATACGACGGAGCAACTAACCCGAAGCCATGGATCATAAAGATGGAGATGATGTTCATTCTACAGCAGGACCTCGGCCCTGAGGACTATGTACGGTGCGCTCAGCTCTCTGCATGACCAGGGAGGCGCCCCTAGAGGTGTGGGACAGCATCGCGTGGTGCCTCGCACGCGACTTTGGCCACCCCGTCGACCTCGATACTACAAGCGACCTCGCACCCTCGAGGTAGGACGACGCCCTGAACAACTACATTGACATCTTCAAGGGCTACGGTACGCACGTCGGTTTCCCGAGCGAGCTCCATCACATGCACCTCTTCGTCGGTGGAGTCCACACATCGCTACATGAGGCAGTCAAGTGGCAGGCACCCCGCATGATGGACGAGGCGATCTGCCTCACTCATCACTTCGACGCTCCACCTCCACGTTCGCCGCACGCCTCGGTGACAAGCGACAATCAGCGACATGGATGACGACGACCATAGCACACCGACCAAGTCGACGGCGCCCCCGGAACCGCCACGCATGGCCCACATAGCCATGGACGCCCTGGGCGACCTCGTCCCCTTCGAGCTCCTCACTGAGCTCCGCCTTACTACCTCTACGAACCACGAGTTGCAGGCGATCTCTACTACCATTGAGCTCCAAGGTGTGTCGCCAGCTTGGACACTTCACAGCGGCATCGTTAGGTACCACAACCGCTACTACGTCTCGGCAGCATCCCTCTTGCTGCAGGACCTCCTCCTACAGTGCGGGATTCCCCCGTAAGGACTTGCAATCGGCTTCCACCTACTGACGACCTTGCCATCCACGCACGTCTTCCTAGTGAGCATCCTGCTGATGGAGGTCCGCCCTCATGGCCTCCTGGAGGACATCAGGATCCTCCTTTTCGACGACAACGACCACTAGTTCATCACCGTCGGCAAAGGAGGCGCCGGTGTCATCACAGTCGACCCCGTCACCGAGAACATGAGTGACTTGCTCTACGGGTGCCTACTACACTTCACCTCGACTCCCGCAACTTTGATCCATCATGCATTCTGCCGCGACGTTCATGCACAAGTAGAGGTTGGTACCGTCTACTCCATTGCAAGGTCACCCGCAACCTTGTATACCCTACACTTCACAGGCATCATGCGAGGCGCTATCATGGAGGCAGCCAGACGCGATAGGCCATATGTAAGAGGACCATTCACCTACTACTTCTCCATCTATTTTGGGAACCTCCACTTCAACTTCTCTTTACGACGATGACTTCTATGTCAACGAGGCTTATGATCGAATCTAACACATGCGACTTCGCTATGGTGAGGCTACCATCGCACCGTCGATCACCTCATGCTATACATCGACGCGAGGATGTGTGGCCTCGAGGAATGGTGGGGGAGGTGTCACAAGTACAAACGTGGCCCGACCCAAAAGGGGGGCTAGGCGCCCGTGCGCCGAGGAAAGGGGGCGGCCACCGTCATCTTTCCATCAATAATTTAGGAAATAAATAAGAAAAAAGGAGTTTGTGTTGCGTTAGGAAATAAAGTAAAGATTTGGTTTGTAAAGGGGAGTTCCAATCTATAAGGAAAACAAATAGGATTTGCTTGTAAAAGAGGTATTCCAATCTATAAGGAAACCTCTTAGAGATTTGTGTGGTATCCAAGTCCCATAGGGACTATAAATATTAGGGAGATGTAACCTCTTTGTTTTAAGAAAATAAAGAACAAAATGTCCCCCCCCCCCTTCTCTCTCACGCGTGCCGCCCCTCCCGCTCCTCGTGCACGCCGTCACCACCCCGCTGCCCAACACCGCCTCCCCCCCCACCCCCGGTCGCCACCCTCAACCGCCGCCACAACCCGGTGACCCCCGTCCGGACTGTAACAGAGGCATATGACTTACGCCGCCAAGTTGTACCTTCCAAGCCATTATAATGTAATCTCTTTATCAATTGGGTGGTTATAGATGCGGTTTGGTGAACCTGGTTTCACTTCGGAGGGAATCTAGGAAAGAACTCTTATGACTAGGGGATGTTCTAGACCACTGTCGATGGTAATGAGTAGACCTTGTGAACAATTTTTGTGAAGCAAAGGACGGAGAGTGCACTAATAAATATATTGATCTAGATCAGTGACTTTCGCTTCTATGAAATTAATGACCTGCACTTCTCGAGTATGTGGTCATGAAGTTCTATGAATTTAAGTTAGTCTAGGTTGTTGGTTGTAATGAACTATTTTGAATTGTTATGGTTTGTAATGAGCTAATTTAGATTATGCGTGTAATGAACTATGTTTGCATTAACTTTGCGGAGCTACTTGGACACATCATGTGTGTAATGACTTTGTTCAAATTATTGTGATTTGTATGAACCTCATGAATTGGCGCGAAGGTCTTTATAATTGGAGCAGGTGATCATTGTAATGTACAAGCTCTTAATATGTGCATACAATATTCATTGCAAAGAAACTAGAACAAAATAAGAAAAAAACAAATAAGAGAAAATAAAATAAAAACAAGAAATAGAGACTCACCCTGGAGGTTTATTTAGTACCGGTTCATAAAATGAACCAAGATTAGAAATGCCTCATTCAATCCCGGTTGCCGAACACGAGACTAAAAGGGGAGGGGATGGACAATCCCGGTTGGAAAACCGGGACTAAATGGGGTTTCCCAACCAGGATTATAGCCCAGTCCTCCACCCTTGCATTTGCAATTTTCGCTAGAAAAAAAAACATGGATCTCTACTTTAGATTCAGGGGGAGCTAGAAGCCTGCAAACCGTGTCTTTTACAACCTTCAACAATCATCAGTGTTCCATTTCATTCAACCTATCATGATGAGACCAATAAATGGAACAGCTTGGGTGACGCAATAGCTAAATATTCCAAAATATGAACCATGGTAATAATATTTCTACAAATTATACAAAGTCCAAACGCGGAATGTATGTCAAACATGTGCACCAAATTAACTAAGAGCCAGCCAAAAAGGCTGATCGATCGAGCGGGATATGTTGCACCAGAGCAGCACGAGCACTAGCTAGCTAGGTCGCCACGTCGATGCGGCCCTTGGACTCCGGCGCATCGGCAAGACCACCAGAGGACACGACGACGACGACCTTGCTACTCGTCTCTTCCATGGCGGCTGCACTAGTCTCCTCCTCCTCCTCCTTCCAAGCAGCAGCGGAGCCGAGCACGAGGTCGAGTATCCCGAGCAGCTCGTCGGGCGCGATGAGCTGCGGGAAGTGTCCCACCGAGTCGATGGTGTACATGGTGGCGGTGCGCATGCGGGCCTGCATGTAGCGCCCACGCAGGGCGGCGCCGCGAAGTCGCCGGAGACGTGCACCAGCGTGCACGGCACGGCCACGTCGCCCAGCAGCGCGCGCTGGTCGCTCAGGAAGATCATGCGCGCCAGCCCGTGCGCCACGCGCGGGTCCATGGCGAAGAAGCTCCGCGCCAGCACCTCCACCGCCGAGGGGTGGTCGTCGGCCGCGCTGCCGGCGATGGCGAGGGGCACGAAGTCTTCGGCCCAGCCGCGGAAGTCCGACGAGATCCTGGACAGCATCGCCTCGATGTCAGGCTCGTCGAAACCGCCCTCGTAGTCCTCCGAGTTCATGTACCTGCAAAGATCATATTGCTGATCAACGCAAAACTATGTGGAAATATATGTTGACAAATGCAGAAGAGATTGTTGTGTCAGCGCGCTGCTGTAAATGCACCTACAGCAACTCAGCATCCATGTCCTTTTTATCTAAGAGCTAGTTGATGATTATGGTTCATGGGTGATGAGAATGCATGCATGATCTTCGTTCCATCATATATTTATTCATTTCTCTGATTGATTAGTACATCAAGTATTTTTGTTTAATGTATGTACTCTATCGATGAGTAAACTTTACCTCCAAGACAATTTTTTGAAAAAAAAAGTTTAAACATTAGAAAGAAAATTTTGAATCAGTATCATATTAAATAGTTTTTTTTAATAGATGCACCTTTTGTGCTTGCTTAAACCTAACCATAATTAATTGTAGTCAATATTTATAAGCATTAATTGGCACATTTTAAATCAAAGTTCTCTTTTTAAAGGAGTACCAACAAACTTCTGTGTTACTTCTTCCCGTTCTATATTGTAAATCGTTCTAGCTTTTTTAGATGCATTGATTTTTGTTATGCACCTAGATATATATTGTCTATATATAATATAAACTATGTCGTATCTAGGTCTCTCAAGGTAAAAAGTACATAATAATTAAAAATTACAGAACGACTAATGACTTGGCATAGAGGGGTACGTGTGAATAGAACCTGCCCTAGCTATGACCAAGAATGGGAGAAGAATATGAACGTGATTGGCTACTCTATGCCCTCTAGAATAGGTCCACTTGATCCCTTCAATTTCTCGATGGTGGCCTGATTGCTACATTTTTGGATTTATTATGACAGAGAACCGCAACTAATCCTCACTACTATCAAAAGTTGAAGATAGCAACATAAGTAATGAAGTATGACAAATAAAGAAAAAAAGAAGGATAACTTGAACAGGCAGCACATAATTTGTCCCAAGTCAAACCATGATGACCTTTTTGAAGCAAGAAAAAAAACAATATTTAGTATTAGGTTCATACTGAAATGTTTTTTTTTTCATAATATTACACTTGTTTTATTACATAAAAATGAAAAAAAATGGAAGAACATATAAATTAAGGATACATAGATGGAACTATCAAACTCCGCTAAACGCTTTCAAACCACATAATTTGGTATATGCAATTCCAACAATTAAGGTCGTCAGAAATAGAAAGCTTGCAAAAGACAATTAAGTTGATTTGAAAAGCAAACTTAAGTGTGCATATATAACTTTGTTGAATAGGAGTTTATTGTTTTGTAAATGATTTCGAAGATAATAGTAGAACAAAACTATACCCGACAGCCTCTACACCTGAGGATGGACCCAGCCCAGGATGTATGGACGACCATAGAGTACGATGAACCAGATACTAGAAATTGACTTGAAAGATCATACGACTCTCAGGATCTTCCTACTAACATACACTCCTTTTTACCATTATGATAAAAAGCCTGGCTAATGACTATAATAATATTATTTGAAAAGTACCACTCCCTCCGTTTTAAATTATAAGTTATTGAAAAAAAAATTAAAGCGACTAATAATTTAGAATGGAGAGAGTAGAAACAATCATGCTAGACAAAATAAAAGTAGTTTAAACACTGTTTTGCCAACGAGGTTACATATACATCAACAAAAAAAAAGATTTCAAAGGAAAACCAGTAGGCCGCTCGGTGTGCATCTCACCTCGGGGATGCACCGACGAGGACGAGGTGGGTGAAGAGGTCGGGGCGCTTGATGGACGCAATGCAGCCGATCATGCCGGCCATGGAGTGCCCCACGTACACGGCGTCGCGCAGCTTCATCTTGTCCATGAGCGCCACCAGCTCGTCGGCGAACCTAGAGAACGTGTAGCAGCTGTGCTCCTCCTCGTCGTCGTCGGCGGCGGTATTCGAGAAGTCCCAGTCGAAGAGCAGTACCTGTGTAGGTATCTCATGCATGGATCAGCAGCAGATCATCAGAAAAAATAAAGGAATTAAGCAGATAGATCGATCGAGCTCATCGCTGCCATATATCGATAAGCGAGAATGATGAGAGAAACGCACCTTGTTCGTCCGTGAGAGGTGTGGCAGCACCTTGTCCCAGATAGCTTGGCTCCCTCCATAGCCATGGGAGAGAACCAGTGTCCTCTCCCCACACCCTACGATTCTTGGGTTCAGGTACATGATGCCTCCCTGCTCCCAAGTACACTTACTAATCCCAAACTAAAAAGGATGGAGAACTAGAGGAAGGAGATGACTATATATACTACCGCGGCTGTCGTGTTGCCTTCTTCTTTGCTCTCCTTATTAGCAAAGCAGTACCAGCAGCAAGCATTTATAGGCCGGCAGAGCTATAGCTTAGCTCTTGATGTCGATGTCGACATGTGGGTCCCAACTTATCTTTGCCTAAACACAAAGTTTTCAAAATCTTTATTTAATTCACTCATGTGTGCCATACTGCCATTACTGCAACTTTTTTTGTTTCAAAGATATATATACTGGAATAATAATAGCTGTGGCAGGTGTCATTTAAATTGAGTTTAAAGCGAAAAGGTTCATATCATATTATCAGTATTATGAGGCAGAAGAAATTATCACACAGTTAGCTGATCCAAGGAGAAATTATCAGCTAATTGTTGTGATAAATTTAGTTGTCCATCAGGTTTGTGATAATTTCTCCTTGGATCAGATCCAAAAGATGGGAAAAAAAATGTTATGTCAATTTTCTGGGGGTGCTACAAAGTTGTCTCCAACTAGCACAACACCGTATACATCGGGCCAAGATAGAGAGCAAACTAATATATAACTAAGTCTCAAGTTTTGCTTTGTCCAGTCAAAGGATGCATGCCACTTCAACTTGGTACAACAACCAATTGCCATCGAGAGATCTAGGCTCATCAAGCACTTTCTAGCTACACAAGAAAGAAAATTTACGAGAAGACAATGAAAGATGAGCTAATCGATCTGCCGTGCTGAATTCTACTAGGTATGGCAAGGATGTGTGTACACACCTAACTCCCGCTGAAAGGAGGAAAGGAAAACACAGAAAATATATAATCATCTGAAATCCTTCGTTAGTGAAACAAAATCTGGAATGATGGTGATGTATATATGCAAGAAGAAAACAGGAGAGCATATATATGTAGCAGCATATAATAAAATATCATATATTTTTTCACGATCGTATCTTTTATATACCCTTTTCATTAAGAGAATATGGTTGGTGTGAGGCCCAGACACAAGCACAATGTTTTATTTGTTGCCTTGACATGGACACACAAACATATGCATTCTGTCCTTGGATACTTAAAATTTTTTGAAGTGCGTTAGTTATCCTAACCAATGAAACTAACGAAACATATGTATATGCCGTCTAAGAGCATGCATATGATTTGAGAGAGATTCCCGGGCCCATATAGTCCTTAGAATAGATGTTGTTGATTGGTTACCGGCTGGTTTCATTCTAAAAAGATATGGTTACCGGCTGAGAGGATCATGGAAAAGTGGTAGTTTGTCCTTTGGCGGGGACGGTATCTACTGAGGAGTCCAAGGTACTCCTACCACGAACTTGTATTGTATTTTAGAAAAGGGAGCAGTCCACATGCATGCATGATCATTCGTGTGTAGGCCAAGCTTGACTATGCTTAACAATTTCAACCCCAGCCAACCAACACTATGCTAATTAGTTAGTTTGATTGTACTTAATTATTGTAATAGTGTTGATGGTCGTTAACGTTCATCATAAAACGTCAGCATAACCTGCATTATACACTTAATTCAATCACCAAACATAGGTATAGGGGTTTAAACTGACAAATTCCACAAGTTTTGGTGCTCTCACTTGTCTTTTAGGATATTTGATTTGTATGACATATGCATGGCAAATTAGAGTTCAAGAGAATCATTGATCAGTTGCGATAGCACGTAGTATCTAATTAGAATAGTAATTCACGCATCATGCATGCTACATATACTACCCCTCGACGTCTTAACCTTTTCAATGAAGTTGTGGTGCATATATACTTAAGTTCCCGGGCATCAATAGTCAAATGGTCTACTGTTCCAATGTCGAACATGGCTGAGCTACCAACCATATTTTTGGGAAGTTTCAAATAAACATGGGATTAGGGCCCATATATATAGTACCCTTGTAGAAGACATGGAAAAAAAAGAGGAGAAAATATGCGCAAATTAAAGTACGTAGCTAATAGAACTCATAATTTTTTTTAAAAAAAACAAACAAACTAGAACTCATAAGTAACCAGAACTACAAGGGTTATGCATGTGGATGTACTCGTAAATAAAAACATAAAATACTAAATAGAGGGTTATGCATGCATATGAGCATCTACATTGATAGTGTGTTCTTCTAAATAAAAATTATAAAAACAAGGTTCGACCGACTAGCTAATTAACAATACAACAGGTATATAAGTATGTGCGTCAACTGGCAAGAATGGTCCCGAGGTAGACGAAGTGGCAAGGTACGTGTTTCTTCTCTAGCTCTCATCGTGATGTTGAAAACAGCTCCTCTATTTTACTATAGTAAATAGCATGTGAGCATCACCTCATGAGGATCTCTAAACAAGATATGCACCAACGACTTTGTGGCACATAGCGTATCTCAGCTAATGGCGTTGCTCACGCAGACGGTCTAATCAAATAGCCGCAGCCGAAAAGGTCACCCTTGGACGATAGAACCACATACCTAATAATGCCCTAAAGTATAGCCAGCCACACGAAGTCACAAAAGAGATTAGTCCAGTCCTCTCTTTCACATGTGGACAACCTGTTCCGATCGATCTCTTGTAGATGCGTCCAAAACTCTACTTTTCGTGGATCAAAATGGGGCCGGACATCTTGGCTGTCTGTCGCTGCCTCGTGACTCATATGATTAATTTTCCAAAACTCACATTGATTAGTTTTGTGCCACTGCAGTCACAATCCCTATCAGTGCTAGTGCTAGCGCATAGCAGCTGGCCCCCGGTCTCACGTGGAGCACAGCAAGAGCAAGCCCAATAATACATGATATTTATTATATTGCCGACGGTTGGCCAAGAGAGTGGAGAAAAAAAGAGATAAGCATGGTGCTTTATTATTCGACAAGCTAAGATTAAGATTAGAGTATGCCCAACCCGAGCTATCAACATCATCATGTTTTTTGGGCTAACGTTTTCCACATCAAAAAGTAAACTATGAAAGAATATTTTTTTTTTTTGTGATATATAATTGGCATCATTTTTTTTTTTTTTTTTTTGGCTTCATCTTCCACAAATTGATCCATTTATGATAGCTTGACTTAGGTACAAGAATAGAGTGGTTAGAGTAATTAAACTGAGGTTGGGACTTGGGAACCTCATGGTGAAATCTGTTCACCTGGTTTGAAGTCTCTACTTTATCACATATATGTTGTTCATTGATACTGAGGTAACTTCATCAAGCTCAAGATACGTTGGTTCCGTCTCAGAGTATATGAGTGTTTTCTTTTACTACCAAGTGGCACTACGGGCTCTGGCTCCGCGCCACAGCGATAGAGTCGGAGCCTAAACAGCCACAAATCGTGGCTTCTCCGGCTTCACGTTTGTTTCGCAAGAAGAGAGAAAAACAACTTCTATAAACAGTGCTGCTGATTGTACGTACCGAACAACACATGGCCGCGGTAGCTTTTCGAATTTTGAGTGGAAACTGGTGGTCCGTCCAGACGTGGCGCTCGCCATTATAAGTAGTATACTTCCATCCGTTCCAAATTATAGTTCACTTTTTTTCTAGATACATTGATTTTATTATGCACCTTGTTATAGACTATGCTCAGTAAAAGTTAAATGGATCTGTAAAGTTCCAAAGCCGAACTATAATTTAACGGAGGAAAGATAACCATATCTGATACAATGATTTCATACATATGACAGTTCACAATTCACTTCTTGCCGATTTTGATGGGCGAGAATAAGTACAATGGAGTTTTTTCAAGAAACATAATGCGAGGCTTCATGGTCAACTGGTCCATGAGAACGTGAGATCTGCCACGTACTGGTGGCTACACGTTGCCGAGCAGTGTTATTTTTGGTATCAGCGGTGGTACCCATATCGGGCCAACCACCTCAAATCTCTCCGACCACACACGCAACACTTGCTTGGGACCACGATCGCGTTCGCCAGCTGGGTAAAGCATTTTAGACCGGCAGTGATCAAATTTGTTTTTGATTTTGTTTTTAAAAGGAGAGAGAAACCTAATGAGCATTTTTAAAATATTTTGGTTGACAAAGAAAGGAATTACGTTTATAATTACTTACTTTTGCGAAATACTCCCTCGTATCCCAAAGGATGGCTATATACCCTCCATCCTAAATTAAAATTATAAGTCGTTTGACTTTTTTTGATAATTTTAACCACTGCCTTATTTAAAAATTTGTGCAAAATATCACTTCTTTTTGTTGTGGCTTTATTTATTAATACAAGTTCTTAAAGAATGACTTAAATTTGACTATATTTCGTAAATTTTTTAAATAAGACGAATGGTCAAACTTCGAGCCAAAAAAAAAGTCAAACGCCTTTATAATTTAGGATGGGGAGTATCTTTTAAGTTTGTCCTAAATGGTGCCCCAACAGCACACATAAGCTTGCTTATATGTAGATTAGAGTGGGGTACTTGGTAAATTTGCATTCAGATTTAGGAGACGTGCAAGTACAAGAGACGATCTGGTTGGGTCATGGTCAAGCTGCGCCACCCCACAGGACAGGATTTGTGCCACTCGACTCGACAACTGCTGATTCGTACGTTGTATATTGTGCTATTTTTAGTATCGACGTACGACCCAGATTGGGCAAGCCAGGAGCGCACACCCACCCATGCGTCGTGCGTGGACTGTGTTCGCCTGTGCCAGAGCAGCGATCACGGTCGCAGCAGAGAGATGCTCATGCTCTGCATCTGCGCACGCGGTCGGCGTCGGTCACCATCACCACCATCGGCCGGTGCTCCCTTCCATGGCTGCATTTCCTCTGCCCACTGGCACTGGGTGGCGTGGCTGGCTTGGCCATCCACACGCTGCCTGCATCGGTGGCGGCATGGGCGACCTCTTCTGCAGGGAACCGCGCACCAGCGACAGGGGCAGGACCATGAGGACTCGCTCGAAAATACGGAGCAAATCCACGTTGACAACGACGCTGCCCCAAGTCTTTTTGGTTGTGAACGACCGTTTAATTACAATGTACACGTACGAGTCAGTGTACATGTCAACATGTGCAGGTTCGCTGCATCGAGCTCTCGAGGCGGCAACCTCCTGTATCTAAACGATTGGTGCTGCATCATCAGCCACCCTCCACCTGACGTATGCTGCATGCAGTACAGACGGGCGGGTGGTCATGCTCCCAGCTCCATGTGTCACCTTTTTGTTAGGTTGATCTCAAAGGGGCCCAGCCCAACGGCTGGCCCAATTCCCTTAGTCTGCCCTGATCGGGGGCATCTAACCCTAATGGGTAGTGGGCCGTCCGATCATCAAGGCTTAATAAATAGAGGTGGGGACCGCCGCACAAGTGACGAGATTTACAACAAGTAAGACAGCCGCCACTTCCCCTCACCGTCATTCCCGAGGACTCCACCGTCGGAGAGCGCAGCCGGTGGCGGGAAGTACCACTACCGCCGACCGCGACACGAGATGAACTCTCGTTACATTCTTTCACCATTTACTATTAAGTACTAGATAAAGTAGTTGTAATACTCTTGTTATTATTATTCTTGTTGTTTCCCAATCCGATTTCTTCGCTAGTAAAGATCCTCTATTTCTATCAATGGTATCAAAACCGCCCGAAAAGCAAGAGAAATAGGAAGATCCGATCAGGATTTTTCTAACCCTAGCGCAAGTACAGAACAAGAACGACCGATTCACGGATCGATTCACGGATCGGGGAAATCACGGATAGCAAATCTAACCCTAGATCGCCAAAGGGACGGGCATTGAATCAATCCTCTTCGAGACCGCCATCGCGGGGCACGATTAGCCGCCACGCTCGAGGCCGGAAACGGGCCGCCGCGGACACGAGAGTAGGCTGCGCCGGGGGAGACGCCGGGGCGGCGGCGAGAGCAAGGTGCCACCTGCGCCGCTGCCGGGCCTCGGCAAGGGCACGCACGAAGCAAAGACACCGGGGAGGCGGCGAGTCCTTGCGCCCGCCACAAGGTCGCTCGACGGCGGTGTGTGCTCAGCCACGGCGAGCACACGCAGCGGCCGGCGAGGGGCCCGGAGGCGTTGGTGGACGCCGTCGCCGGGGGCCGGAGGCGGCGGCGGTGGACGCCAAAGAAAGTGCCGAGGAGCGTGTTGGTATTTATTAAGTGCAAACATAATATAAGGGATTCCGCAGTTTACGTAATAAAAATACCATTGTAGCTTTTACCCAGGGAGTATTCCAGAGTATCGTTATTTATATTTTCCACAGGAAGCAAGGGTAAAGACTATGATAAATTACCATCATGTATCTACTAACTTATTATATCAACTAAACTAAAGTGAGGGGGTAAATAATGTATATGATATGAATGATAATTAATAGCACTTAACCAGGAGAATATTATAATATAGAATAGATAACTAGGTCGAGAGGACAACGGGGGAGAGATCTAGGTTCCCTGAATACTTCTCTAGTACTTTGGTTCTTGAGTAACTAAGGCATGAAAAGGGTATAGCGATCATATAAGAACACTTCGAGAGCGGCGGTACCGTCCCGATCCTCGAAAAAAGACTGGGAAGGGGTGATCGGGAGAAAGGCCGCCAAAAGCTCTAACGAATCACCAACCCGAACGTGGTGGAATACAAAGACCGACAGGTTGTCACCCCCAGGGCTACCACAACTAACCGTGGGATTGGCGCAATCTAAGGTAACCTCTAGTCTAGACACCATGTCCACACTATTAATTACTACTCTAATCATCATGAATAACTTGAGCACTCAATACGGCGAAGATCCCATGCAATTATATAACAACTATATTCTAATCAATAACATGAAAGGCATAAAAGTAACTAGAGAAGATAAATATATTAAAGCATAAAATCTAATAGAGTTGAGATACAAAGATATACCGTAACGCTGAAGACTTCTCCGTAACCGAGCGCAGCTCCGCCTCCCTAACTCTCTACTAGATCTATTCTATTACATTGTAGCCGTCTAATCTAATTCTCCGGGCATCGTGCCTCCATCCGATGTATGAGATGATCTGAAATTGATCTTATCGGATGATTGATGATTAGATGAGGGGTCTAGGGGGTCTATATATATGGGTCTTCTCCTATCCCTTCAACCCGGCGACAGCTATGCGGTACTAATCCGGTGTTTGATCTTAATCCATCCCGTGCTTCTACCCGCCCTCGGATCGAACCGACATCAAACAACCGGTTTTGATTGCGTCTTGGAGGCGGTGGAGGAAGCTTCCGGAAGCGGGCCGATATGGCGGAGGTGGCGAGCCGATCGGCCCTATTATTGGGCCGATCGGCCCAAAGCGGGCCCGCTTCGGGTCCCGTCGGCGTCGTGACTTCTCGGACCTTCCGGACTCCTAATTTACGGGTGTTAAGTCTTGATCACGCGGGATTAGTCGGAGCCTTCTAGAGCCTTTCTCGGAGTTGGATTGCATTACGTCGCGTAGTTGTATGGCTCGTGAATTCCGGGTGTTTTCCTGTTTTAGTCCCTCGCAAATCATAACTTCACCAAAACTCGTGGAAATATGTTAGTGACACCCTATTCTAAGTTGGTATTATTATTTTTATCCCTTTCTTATGTTTATTTGATTAATAAATTTATACGATAACAGTGTCAACAAACTCCCCAAAGCTTACCCTTTGCTAGTCCCTAGCAAAGCTATATGCTATAGTAGGATCGGGAGTTGCTACTACGCTTTCATACCTCGGAAATCTTGTGTTTATCGAAATAAATTCTCCACTTAACCGCATTGCTCTCTCATACCTGTTTTACCATGGGGCGTAGCCTTTTCACGAATCATAAGCAATTAAAAGACAGAATAATCAAGTCAAGTACCATGTCTCAAGTTCTTTGATCAACTATCATCCCGGGTTTTGCAATATTTTTCAAAAGAAACTTCGAGAGATCCTATGTATGACCCTCTTAAGTAGATGGTGGTAGTGGAATTACACATGTGGTAGGACATACATAGTGGGATGATAGTGGTGAAGTGAATGAGGATGAAAGGTAAATAGCCTTTTAGCCTTTTTCTAGTATTTTTCTTCTCAAGCATCTTGAACTATATCTCTCTTTCTAAAATTGCTAAGGTCCGGGCTAACCATTCTTGGAGAGGTGGGCTTTGCCCCTAATTGTGTCCATTTTTCTCTCTCCTTAGAGATGTGGGCCCTACTCACCCTCGGAAACGTGTCCTTTATTCATCTCTAAATATATATATTTTTATTATTAGGGAGGTAGGCCCTTCTCGCCTAGTATGACTTTTTTGTCCGTTACTCTCCCTCTCGCGTCTCACTTTTTCTCTAAATATTTATTTTTCTTTCTTTTTTTTTTTTTTTTTTTTTTTCGAATGTAACCCAGCCTCTATTTGGCATAAAAAACTGAGAGAGACATATCCAAAGATTGCAAGAGTTTATTTTTATAATTATGGCTAGCGGCCGATGGAGTATGGGGGGCGTGACTTCCCGGGTTAGAAGAAGGCGTATTTGGTGGGTGGGATGCGAAAGATAAACTCTTAAGGGTCATAGCTAAGGAACTCATCATGTAATGTTTTATAATTTTCAAAGATAAAATCAGGAATCGGGTATCTCTAGAAATATGATAAACAGTAGCTCAACTTTTCATGTATCTTTATCCTTTAATGCTAAGACTCAGATTAAGCATGTGCTTCCCACAGGTATTGGGTTTAGAGCAAATTAAGATTTTAAAGCTTTAGGAAAATCTAAGTTTGAATTATAAGTACTTTTAAGAGGAATTAAAGCGGAGCAACTATTCATCATTTCCTTAGCATAGGGATCATCTTCAGCGTTAATTTTATTCTAGCACATTATCTATTTATTTATTTATAGCAAATATAAACTATATATATAACTTAAACTTTTTATTTAGTTTTCTATAGTTATGCATATTTTTATATTTTTTTAACAAACACACCAAACTAGTAGTAAATAAGGTAAAGGATAAGAGTACTTACGGATAATGGGGTTGCACTCCCCAAGCTGGATCTTGACAATCTTCTAAAGATGTAGAAGTGAGGTAGACTATGGTGGTGTGGTAGGGTCATGCTAAACCGTGCACACCGATGATTCTTTCTGTGAGATATTAGTGGACGTATACCCGAAGGATTGCTACTAATTGAAGAACGGGTTATTGTCCAAAGGTTGATATAACCTCATCTATGCTAACAAAAGGATGGTTCATTGATTACTTTAGCACATATATTGTTTATCATGTTTTTTTTTTTTTTTAATAAATTATGTTCTTAGCTGCACTCTAGCATGGATCAAGGCAAATGTAACTTTTAGCAAAAAGACAAAATAAATGATGTGATACTTACAGATCTTTCTTCTATGAGGAACGATCCGGGTCTTCCTTACGCCTTGCTTCATCGTGAGTTGATCTCTTGACTTACCCGAATTGGATTTGAGAATTTTCTTTTTTCTGCAGGGGTTAGTCCAACAATAGCCAATGTCTACACAAGCAATTATTAGTTCAATAATTAAACTAGACTCCATGTCTAATTTAACTAAGGAAAGCGATATAACCTAAGCACCACGCTTACGTTTAAAAGCCAATGGAAGTATGTTGAATACTTCCAAACTAAAGCATGCATGAGCAAACAAAGAGAGCATGAAAGCACTATAGAGATTCACTTAAAAAAAAGATTAAAGAGCATGATCATAGTGAGGATAATATTTTTATTTATTTATTATTTTTATATGCAAAACGACATGATGGGTGATTGCAAGGAATTAAACATGCAATGGATCTACGATGAAAAAAAAAAAAAAAAAAAAAAACATAAACTAAGTGGAGTGAATGCATGGATTATTCAAAGTAAACATGCATGCAATGCAACAATTGAAAAGATAACTACTCATAAATTAAAATCCATGAGCAAGACTTTCTCACCTTTGATCATACTTACCATGACTCACTAATAGAGTTTGTGAGTTGTGCAGCTTCTACTTTCGTCACTTGAGATGTGCTTTGAATTCTTGTGACGGCGACCTTTTCTTTAATCTACACATGGTTAGAATAATATATATAAATAAATGTACCTAAGAGATAGCAGGGGCTCCGGTGTTGATGGATCTTGATGTTCAAACACCCCTGGTTTCTCCTTTTCTTGTGGAAGCTTGCTTGGGAAGGTCGCGACGGCATCAAATGTCCTGTCTATTCCACACACACAAAGAACAAGAGTAATCCTACTAAAGCTAATTGATACACTAAATTAGCAGATATCAAGATCATTATATCGGCATCTTTACGCCAATTGCTTCCCCTAAGAACGGCGCTAAAAAAGCTTGTTGGTATTTATTAAGTGCAAACATAATATAAGGGATTCCGCAAGCGCACAGAATAAAAATACCATTGTAGCTTTTACCCGGGAGTATTCAGTATCGATTATTTATATTTTCCACGAGGGAAGCAAGGGTAAAGACTATGATAAATTACCATCATGTATCTACTAACTTATTATATCAACTAAACTAAAGTGAGGGGGGTAAATAATGTATATGATATGAATGATAATTAATAGCACTTAACCGGGAGAATATTATAATATAGAATAGATAACTAGGTCGAGAGGACAACGGGAGAGATCTAGGTTCCTGAATACTTCTCTAGTACTTTGGTTCTTGAGTAACTAAGGCATGAAAAGGGTATAGCGATCATATAAGAACACTTCGGAGCAGCGGTACCGTCCCGATCCTCGAAAAAGCGGGAAGGGGTGATCGGGAGAAAGGCCGCCAAAAGCTCTACGAATCACCAACCCGAACGTGGTGGAATACAAAGACCGACAGGCTGTCACCCCCAGGGCTACCACAACTAACCGTGGGATTGGGCGCAATCTAAGGTAACCTCTAGTCTAGACACCATGTCCACACTATTAATTACTACTCTAATCATCATGAATAACGAGCACTCAATACGAGCGAAGATCCCATGCAATTATATAACAACTATATTCTAATCAATAACATGAAAGGCATAAAAGTAACTAGAGAAGATAAATATATTAAAGCATAAAATCTAATAGAGTTGAGATACAAAGATATACCGTAACGCCGAAGACTTCTCAGCAGCAGGCGGCGGCTCCGCTCTCCCTAACTCTCTACTAGATCTATTCTATTACATTGTATTTTGTCTAATCTAATTCTCCGGGCATCGTGCCTCCATCGATGTATGAGATGATCTCGAAATTGATCTTATCGGATGATTGATGATTAGATGAGGGGTCTAGGGGTCTATATATATGGGTCTTCTCCTATCCCCCTTCAACGAGCGTGCGGTACTAATCCGGTGTTTGATCTTAATCCATCCCGTGCTTCTACCGACGCCCTCGGATCGAACCGACATCAAACAACCGGTTTTGATTGCGTCTTGGAGGCGGTGGAGGAAGCTTCCGAAGCGGGGGCCGATATGGCGGAGGTGGCGAGCCCGATCGGCCCTATTATTGGCCGATCGGCCCAAAGCGGGCCCGCTTCGGGTCCCGTCGTGCGTCGTGACTTCTCGGACCTTACGGACTCCTAATTTCGGGTGTTAAGTCTTGATCACGTCGGGATTAGTCCGGAGCCTTCTAGAGCCTTTCTGAGTTGGATTGCATTACGTCGCGTAGTTGTATGGCTCGTGAATTACGGTGTTTTCTGTTTAGTCCCCGCAAATCATAACTTCACCAAAACTCGTGGAAATATGTTAGTGACACCCTATTCTAAGTTGGTATTATTATTTTTATCCCTTTCTTATGTTTATTTGATTAATAAATTTATACGATAACGAGGTGTCAGAAGGCGCCGCCACCTTGGCACGCGCCATCTTGCTTATTCTGCTAAGCAACAAGAAAGAAAGAAAAAAGCCGAGAAGAGAAAGAGGGGGAAGCCGCGGAGAGAGCGGGTTGGATTCGCCGGCCGGGCGCAGACAGCGGGAGCTGCTCGGGGAGCCGCGCCGAGGTCTCCGGTGAGGAGTCGGCCTCCGGCCGCCCATGCCGAGGGCCGTCCATGCCGAGGAAAGCCGTAAAGAAAAGGAAGAAAGGGGAGCCGGCGGCGCGTGCTCGGCGGGGGGGCTGGACCTCGTCGCCGACGGGCACGGTCACCATGGCCGCCGCCATCGGCGAACAGAGAGAGAAGGAAGATGGAAATGGAAGCTAGGGTTTGGGAGGCTCGGTCGCCCGGCGCGGGTTTTGACCCAAATAAAACCGCTACCGCCATCCGATCAAGATACCCTAAGATGAACGCCTCAGATTGCCCGCTAGGTCATTTGGGCTTGCGGCCGCTTTTAGGCCCATGCGGCGGGATTGAGAGTGCGGCCATGGGCCGTTTCTTCGCTTTGGGCCAATTCGACGCCAGGCCCATTAGCATAAGAAATGGTTTTTCGATTATTCTAAAAAAAAAAGGCAAGGCTTTTTGGGCTTTCTTTGGTGCTTCTGAGCCCATGCGGGGGCGGCGATATCTTGTGGGCCAAGCCGAATCTCTAGGTGGGCCGTTTTCGGACCGTGTAAGTCGGAATGCATAGTCAAGATCATGTCTTAGTTTTTTTTCTTTTCGGAAGCGATTTTTGTACAGTTTAAATGTTTATCTCTATTCAAATTTGAACCAACGAGATAATTTGTTTAGAGAGCAAGATCGACAAGTAATGCTTACGAAATAGCAAGTTTTTTTCATGTTTCATTGAACAAGTAATTATAGTTTATTCTCTTATTAAATTGAACCAACGAGATATTTAATTTGAGAAGCCGAGAAATTTTAAGCACAAGAAAATTTAAGCCCAAGAAAATTCAAGCACAAGAAATTTTGTGATGTTGCTATTTTTGACCAACGTTAATAATAGCAATATTACAATTTGAGCTTAGCAAGTCATAGCAAGTTGTTTTAATTTTTCCTGCGCAAGATACTCGAGAGATTCTCTTATTAAATTGAACCAACGGGATATTTAATTTGAGAAGTTGAGATTTCAAGCACAAGTAATTTTTGTAATGTTGTTATTTTTTGACCAACGTCAATCATAGCAATATTGCAATTTGATTGAAGCTAAGTTTTTTTCAAGCACAAGTAATTTTGTAATGTTGTTATTTTTTGACCAACATCAATAATAGCAATATTGCAATTGCAAGTTTACAAGATTGAAGCAAGTTATTTGTATATCTTGATTTTGACCAACGTTAAATTAAGATATGCAATTATTTTCAAGCTCGGTATTGATGTTACGATAATTATTTTCAGATATCGTAGCAAAGATAAAGAAACTCTTTTTCTGTTGTTTTCCTTTGATGGAGCAACAGTTTGAGAAGTTGAGCATTGCCTCGGATGGAGGCAACTCTTCAAAGCACAAAGTATCTCGGAAGCAAGTTTCCAAGCTACAACAAGCTCGTCAATGCGTGTGGTGCCATGAGCATGGGCATAGGAAGAATAAATGCTCTAAGTTCATGGAACACTGTAAGAAAAGGAGGATTCCAGCATGGAATGACAATCCTCAAAGATAAGAAAGGCAGATTAAGGTGGCCAAGCTCAAGTCCAAGCTATAGCAAATTTATCTCTAGTCTTAGCTAGTGGTTTTCACATTTTGGTTATATGATGTCAGTCATGTTTCCTAAGCTAGAAGTTTGATTTAATTTTGAAGTATGTGAATTGCCACTTTGCACAAGATTTATTGTAAGCTACAGTTTGAATTCTAGTTATTTTGCACCAACGTGTAAATAATTAGAAAGCAAGAAAAAAGAAAGAGATTTGACCGAGAATGCATTATTTGTTAATGCAAGCAAGAAAAAAGAAAGAGAATTGATTCCTCATCGAAATTATGGTATTGTTGTTAAGACCATATTTCGAGGGGGGAAAAAAACGCTTACGCTAAGAATCAATCCTCCCACTACAAGAAAGGAGCTAAGCGAGCGCGGGAATATTAGAATTGATTCATATGTGGACCTTTTCTAGTAACATTTGTGAATGGTTTTGATTCCTTCATTACATTCACAGATGGATACTCTCGTTATGGATAAATCTATCCAAATCAAAGAACGTTCGGAAGCGTTAGATAAACCTAAGATATTCAAAGCTAAGTTGATCGAAAGATCAAAGTAGTAAGATCAAGATGTGGGGGAGTATTGTCGGCATACCCCTTATGGATAGTTTTCTAGACCTATTTGCAAGGTACCTTACGGAACCCGGCATAGTTACCTGATTCTCCCGCCGGGGAGCCTCGGTAGAATGAATAGCGTAAAGGCATAAGGCAAGATTAGCTACTCTACGTTGTCGGTTAACTTGTGGATAGAGGCGTTAAAACCACTGTTCACATGCTTAACTATGCGACAAGCAAGTCGGTGCGTAAAACACCATATGAGTTGAGAACAGGAAAAGAACCCTACTCCATTATATGAGAGTTTTAGGGATCCCCGGCAGAGACGAAAGTATTTAACAGGAAAAGAACCCTACTCCATTATATGAGAGTTTTAGGGATCCCCCGCAGAGACGAAAGTATTTAACCCAAATAAAGAAAAGATAGATCCAAAGAAAGTAAGCTGCCATTTCATTGGCTATCCGAGGAGAAATCAAAGGGATATCATTCTTGTTATCCGGGACAAGAGCACCAAGTTTGTAGAATCAAGACATGATAGTTTTCTAAAGCAACAGGATGATCGGGGGAGCACGGTAGCGCAAGAAAGTAACCTTGAGGAGAAGCGGCATTCATGCCTACTCCGATGGTGCAAGAACCCTATTTTATGCTACTGTTGTTCTTTGGATCCACATCACAAGACATTGTGGTTGCGGCACGCCGATTTGTTTCCCTATTGGCAATTGCGACCCGATGGTCGGAACTGTCCTTCGGGAGCCGAGTGAAGCCGTTGTCGCGCAAGAGCAGCAGTAGCCTCAAAATGAATAGCTCAAGTGAACAAATTGCTAGTTACAAAACCCTTCTGGCTAACCACAAAGAGCTAGAAAATCTTCAATTTCGAGATGACTACATTGTCTATGAATGCGAAGAAGTTCGAGATGGACGGTAATCCTAGTTCATTTGAAGAAGCCATGAGAAGCGCCAAAGCATCTAAGTGGCATAAAACCATGAAAGATGAATTGAGATTCGTGGCGCTAGTAAAGTTTGAGAACTGAAATAAATTCCTAATGGAGCCAAAACAGTAGATTACAAATGGGTCTACATGGTGAAATGTGACTCCAAAGGGAATGTAGAAAGATACAAGGCGCGACTTGTGGCAAAGGGGGTTTTCCCAAAAGAAATAGAGAAGAAAGGATTCTTTCGGGATCATAATAGCCCTAGTAGCAAAGTTTGATCGAGAATTACGTCAAATGGAGGCGAGAAGGAAAAGAATACATGACATGACCGAAAGGTTTTGTTGTGAAAGATAGAGAAAAGAATAAGATGTCGTCTAAAGAAATATGTCTACGGACTAAAGCAAGCGACTAGATAATAGAATTCGAAGTTGGGTATTAAAGATGAGTTGAGGACAATTGCATGTATGCAAAGCTTAAGAATGGGAAATACATTTTCCTAATACGTGTGTGGATGACATTCTACTAGCAAGTAGTGATGTTGCTCTGCTGCGAGGAAACCAAAAGGGTATTGTCCTCAAGTTCGGATATGAAAGATATTGGTGAAGCCTAATTTGTTTTGGGCATAGAAACTCACCGAGATAGAAGAAAAAGGGGTATTGGGTTTGTCCCAAAAAGCCATATATATAGAGAAAGTTTTTGAAGAAATTCAATATGCATGAGTACAAATTTTCACCTGCCCTATTGTCAAAAGTGACAAATATGGGGGCATCAATGTCCCAAAGAATGAGTTTGAATGCGATCGCATGAAAGCAGTTCCATACATCTTAGCTATCGAAAGTTCTGGTATAAGTAAGTGTGCACACGACCAGGCCTAGTTGTTTTGTAACCAAGCTGCTTAGCAGATATCAAAGTAATCCTAGTATGGAACACTGAAGTCTAGTAAAGAAAGTCCTGAAATATTATGCAAGGTATGAAAGGCTCATGAGTACGTGAGAAATGCAAGAAAGTTCAAGTCGGGGGTACCCATCTATTCGCACAAGGAGCCATAAAAGTGAGTTGAGGCAATTGAATTGGTTTAAGAAATTTATACCCAGTTTAAAGGTGGTTGATAGCATCAACGAACCACTAAAGTTGTATTATGACAACGAGCTAGCAGTAATATATCCTCACAACAATAAGTCAAGCAAGGCCACCAAGAATATTGACATAAAGTTTTGTTGTGAAAGATAAAATCGAGGATCACATCACTAGTTTTGAAGAACATAAGCACGAGAAAGATGCTAGCGGATCCGATTACAAAAGGCTTACCGCCAAACATGTTCGAGAGAACATGTAACCGGTATGGGTTTAAGGGAAAGCTTGTGATTCCCTGGATAGCAAAGGGCCCAAGGCGAGAATTCATCTCTAAACGAAAGGTGCTTGTAGGCTGTCGAGTCTAACGGTTGTTGTGATGACGAAGCATGCTCAATGCATTATTTTGTAAAGGGGTGGGTTAACGAAGCGTAAGACGATAGATGAGATCAAGGGGAGAATGTTAGGTTGATCTCAAAGGGGCCCAGCCCAACGGCTGGCCCAATTCCCTTTGGTTACGCACGATCGGGGGCATCTAACCCTAATGGGTAGTGGGCCCCGTCGCCTTCGCGCTAATAAATAGAGGTGGAGGACCGGCGGCACAGTGACGAGAGTTACGACAAGTAAGACGACCGCCACTTCCCCTCACCGTCATTCGAGGACTCCACCGATCGGAGGCGCGGCCCCGGCGGGAAGTACCACTACCGCCGACCGCGACACGAGATGAACTCGGTTACATTCTTTCACCATTTACTATTAAGTACTAGATAAAGTAGTTGTAATACTCTTGTTATTATTATTCTTGTTGTTTCCCAATCCGATTTACTGCTAGTAAAGATCCTCTATTTCTATCACTTTTTTTACAAGTTTTATCTACGTACTGTACTAGACTCTCAATTGGAGTAATGGCTTCTGCTGCTTGTAGTACTTGCTAACCTGGTGAGGCTTGCACTTGCAAGTAGTGGTTTCTGCTGCTTACCTGGCGAGGCTTTGCACTTGTAAGGCTTTGGAACCAGTATTGCTAACAATTCAACCAGTATTGTTGCGTTGCATATGGATCGGGGATCTCTATAGCTTATGTATAATAACTCTAAAAAAAAATGCCTCCACGGGTCTGGGACTGCTGAGGGCTAGCAATAACAAAGATACGTGTACTATTCACAAAGGCATTTGTATTCAGAAGGGGCCATGCACCTCAATTTTCTTCTTATGCCAGGTAGTCTTATACAGCTAGCTGTTCAGTTCTTAATAAGGGCGATAAATACAAGCACAAGTTATCAAACCATGACGTACGGCATTCCTAATGAAATGCAAGAACCACTATCGTGATCCCGGATTTTTTGCCTGTAAGGCGCCTTTGACGATCCAGTCTGTCGTACTATGTATGCATCTACTACAAATTTATACAATTTACATTACAATAAAGACAGTTGAAATTAAAAACGCTGATGTGCTTGGCGTCCAGCTGCCCTTTTAGGATGTCACATACTAGCATGGAACATGCGACAGGATACCTGGAAAACAAATGGGCACCGTCACCAGATTAAACCATTGTAAGAAAAGGAGCTTAAAAAGATCATGAGCAGCAAGTACTTGTGTTAGCTATTACAGGCCGTAACAAGTGATTGATAGTTGGGTCAACTTAAAATCTGGATGCCAGACTGATTTTTAGTCTAGATGTCCACATCTCAAGTACCAAAACTCGTCCCAGCACTACTGTTAAGCAACAGTTTGTTTTGACAGTCCATGAATCGAGGATGTCTTCAATCAACAAGCTATAACATGTTACACGCATCGGATCCATCACACCACCAGATGTTTCCACATAAACCCACCTCACCGGCCACTTCCAACACACCACGTCCAGTCTGATTTTCAGGCAAGAAGTATGATGCGTCACTTGTGAAGTTAATCTTCAATTTTCGCTTATATCAAATGAAGAACACATCGTTCATGCAGTTTTAAATTGTGATACAAGGTAATAAATAGTGTGAAATGTCTTTTCCATCTAACATGAAAATGCTGGTGTACTGGTGTTCTATTGACTCTATGTTTGTGGTGCATGCTATCTTGAACAGAAGATATAAGAAAACATGAACAAGCTAAGCATCAATCTTGACAGCACATCATGCCTGCTGAAAAGATCTCGATCCATAGAGCTAAAATACTATACATATAATTCTAATTAATATACAAAGCAATGCAACAGAATTGATATTCTATACTCTTACAGTCTTATGGCTAAGAGTAAAGTTCTGCTCTCTACTGCAGATCTGGAAACAGATATTCTATGTGCTTTCAGAAGTTACAGGAAAGGCATGCATCAGTTGTGGAAGCTAATAATTTCACTGCTCAAAGTTGAGAAGCTCATGGAGCCGTGGCGATGACCATTCAGGGTCTCAATGGCTGGATGCAAAAACATATTTTGGGCAGATGTTCAGAAGCCCGCAAAGCTATCACGCCTGCTTTTGCCCCAGGCTGGAATGAAGACTTTTAGCTGAATAAGCTGTTACCTTTATTTAATAGTCCAGCCAGCTTGCTTTACTTATTGTTTCTATTACATGCCAAAAAAAAAAAATGTTGGTTCTTTCTAAACTTATAATGGAATGAGATGAGATTGGTGAGAACCCTTATAACTCTTAAAAGGGGCGAAAAAGGAGCAAATGAAGCCACTCTAAATGCACCTCCTTAGAAAAAGCTAGCAGACAAACTCAAGCTCCTTGCTTATCCAGATTAGTTGCATCCAGTAGCGGACTCAAGAAAGCTAGAGCCCGAGCAAACCTAAGTATGATGAGTATTTTCTATAGAAAAAAGTATTACTCAATCCTTCAGATAACATAAAAACTTCATTGTGTTCCACTGCATGTTCGTCAAGGAGCCCAGGCGGCTACCAGGGGTCATTGACCAAAATCTAGAAGTGCTGTGCAGATGTTTATATCTTCTAAAAACAAAGTTAGTAGGATTTCACTACACAGGAAAGTAACCGCTTAGCTATTTTATGTTAGATAGTTACATCACCATGTTGCAACTTGCAAGACTAGAAAGCAAGTGAAGGACCAGAGCATTGATCACAACGAGTATATTTGCCAGTGTAATGAACTAATCTCTATACGGTTCAATCGGTTCAAGAGGAAATATGAGCCTTCATCATCACAGCATTACTAACCATTTTGTCAATGGTATGATGAGTGTTAACGTCACATTTTCCTTAGAAAAAAGGATCAACATCTAGAAAGCACAAGTTTTTGTTCTCAGATATATTGCACCTGTCATATACATCTATATGAAATACTTTCTCATAGTGGGTTTTTTTTTTTTTTTTTTTTGAAAAATATACAGCGGGGGAGCCTCCCACTGAATTTTATTAAAACCAAAAAGAGAAACAATAATGTGCAAAGGCAACAAAGCAAGTGAAGGAGGAGCTACACAACATGCAGGCCCAGTGGAGGCTGAAGAACTAGGCTAGAGGGACTATACAGGAAGGGAACTCTTGACACTTTACATCATTGAACCTATGAGCTTGAAGCCTAGCTTCCTCAACTTTCTCATAGCATTGCAAGAAAAGGTTAATATCATAGTGTTACTTGAGTAATTTAAGTGGTAGTAGTTCTCACTATTTAGAGATAAAAATGGACTGACTCTGGTTGCTTAACTTCCAAGCTGAACGCAGGACTGAATCTTTGTCCAAGATCACACCTCAAGTACCAGAATTCATATCAGTGCGACCGTTCACGCTGTTTTTTACTCGCTCCAAGAATGTTCTGAAGCAACTAGCCTATTATGTGAAGTGTTATACTGTCGCATTCACACTATATAATACCACAAGATGGTGTTTGCGCATGCACCCACCTCTGTCAGTGTCTGCCCTGATTTTCCCTTTTTTTATTGTGCTAAGACTCAGTGATTATGGCTATGTGAGGCAAAAATACATGGATCTTATGAAGGCAGATTGACAGAGACAAATACTTGTGAAAATGAAAGAACAATATGCTGGGCTGGGGTTCAGAAGATTGAAAAGTCATCACACCTGCATTTCTAGAACATGGAATCAAAACATGGCTGCAGAGGCTGTTGATACAGCAATGTCTTCCTCGACACATCTGTCCCCACGCCAACCTCCTCACCGTCTTATGACCAGACTTTTCCTATCAAGCAAGCACGATCGTCATGGGAGTAGGGGTTGCCAGCTTCAGAAGCCTTAGAGAAGCTCTAGTGTGAGCAATAACCGAATCATGAGGTCTGAGAATCAAAATTTCAACATTTTACCGTTCGAGTGTTTGATATGGCCAATGAAAGCGATGCACACTAGGACTAGAAAAATCTCTGTGGACAGAGCGAACTTTAGTTTCCCTAATCAATTTTTAAACTGGAACTGCCTTTAGGTGTGTGCCAGTTGGAAGCCTAGTCTATAGTTTATATAGCACAATGCGCTAACAACCACTCATCTAACACTAGTCCACCAAGATTGCCGCTGGCCAGAATAGGAAGGATCTAAATTCCTTAATTATTCTTGGAGCCTGGTCATTTCAGACCCATAGGAATCGGTGTGTTTGATGGTGCTTAGTCTAATCTGCAGGGTATCCTAGCTTCGGTCTTTGAAGAAACAAAGTTATGGGGTCTAGCGGGTGCCAGGGGCATCACCTCATTGACTGACCTGATACTTGGTGTTGCCTAATGGTTTGGCTCCTTGGTCGTTCGTCCCTTGTATGTGAGTGTGTGTGGGCGTGTTTGTTTGTGAGCGTGTTTTGTTATGGCTATGTGTCAGGGTGTGTTGAAGTGTTATCTTTGTTGTCTGCCGTTTCTCATACCCCTTTTCTTCTTAATATTAAAAGATATGCAGCTCTCCTGCATGTTTTGAGAAAAAAAAAACATTAATCCGCCACCTAGAAAACAAATTTCATCACTTAGAAACAGCATTGAGGCAGTTTGACATGCAAGTCTTTTACTTCACAAGCGACCTAGTTACTGAGTTTTTCAATCATCTATCACTTCGCTGACTAGCACCTGCTTACTGCCATGAGTACAGAAAGGCCAACCATGAAATACCAGATTATCTTCATGAATAGTTCTTAACAGCGAAATAATTTCATCTTTATAACTAAAAGTGTTGTTTGAAGACTCGTCAACAGGTACCTAGAATTGCCACAGCATTTTTAACTTGTTTGTCAGTGCTGCGGTGAAAATTACTTTCCCCCTTCCCCCCCCCCACCACCCCCCGGGAATATGGTCAGTTATATTGTGATTGCATCATATAGGTCTATGGCATTAATGAAAATGGGGTCCAATATGGTTTTCACAAAGCTTGACATCTAAATTAGCTGCAGTAAACAGTGAAAATAACTACAAAAGTTGTGGCCTGAATTGAAGCCCTACTTTCCTTTTATTTTTCTGTTTTTCGGTAAAGAAGTCTAATTCTTATTACAGAATTGTGGTAACGCCTACAATGCCAAAAAACCATATATTTGAGCATTTTGATCCTGCTTTGTTCTAGACCTGCCACTAGCAGTGACTGTTCAGAGAAAATCAGCTTCCTGCAGACCTTACACAACATTTAGTTTCAGTTTTGATACTAGTACAGCTTGAAACACAGACGGTAATAGAACTACTGCTATTTAAGACAAGGATGTCTAAGAAATTGATGTGATTCAACCATTCCAGGAACAAAGTATCAGTGCATATATATATTTGCTTTTGGACAGCTGTACCACATGGTCTTTATTATTCCACACATCCATGTCATTGATATAGGATCTAGCAATAAAAACTTAAGTAGCACTTGTATTTCTAAGTTTAGTTCACTTTTTATAGTTCAACAGTAATTTATCACCTCAAAGCTAACTCAAGTTATTCATGGATTGTATCATGAATGATTGGGTTAGCTCCTTACTACCTCAGGTACTATAATAATAGGCATCTTTAGGTACAAAATACTTGGGAAATTTAAATTTAAGGATCACTAGCAAAGCCCTCTCATTGTCTAAATGCAAGAATAGTATGCTGGACTGGGGTTCAGAAGATTGAAAAGTCATCACACCTGAATTTCCATAACATGAACTAAAACTTGGCTGCAGAGGCAATCACCCCAAAAAACAAGGAAAAGAAAACTATATCTTAGGTTTGTGTTAGTGATGGTGGGTGCAGTGTGGCATGTAAGTCTTTTACTTAATAAGCGAACTAGTTAGTGAGTCACCAATCATCTATTCACTTCGCTGACTAGCACCTGCTTACTGCCATGTGATATAGAAATCCCAGCCGTGAAATACCAGATTATTTGATCATGAGTATTTTTCAACAGCGATATAATTTGATTTTTATGATAACAAGTGTTGGTTTTTTCTAGTGCTGCCACTAGCAGTGAGTGTTCAGAGAAAATCAGCTTCCTGCAGACTTTACACTACATTTCAGTTTGAGTGTATTTTCAGTTTTGATACCAGTGATGCAGTACAGCTTAAAACACAGATGGTAAAGGAACTGCTGCTATTGAAGACAAGGATGTCTAAGAAATTGATGTTTGATTCAACCATTCCAGGAACAAAGTACCAGTGCATATATCTTTTCTTTTGATAGCTGTACCACATAGTCTTTATTATTCCACACTTCCGCTGTGCAATTCGTCATTGAAGTAGCACACAGGATCCAGCATACCAGGTACTTAAGTAACATTTGTATCTGTTAGTTTAGTTCCATTTCTTATAGTTCAACAGTAATTTATCACCTAATAGATAACAAGTTATTCATGGATAGTACCATGAATGATTGGGGAAGTTGTATGTTATAAGTCATGTCCTACTGCCTCAGGTACTATAACAATAGGCATCTTTTTTTTGACAAACAACAATAGGCATCTTTAAGTATGAAATAAAACTGAAACTTGTTATCTCCAGTAGCAAATTTTCTCAGAAGCAATCAGGTCTCGAGTTAACTTTCAAATTTAGTATTCCAAAAGGAATGAGATATTGTTTGATGATTGGATATTAAGCCACTTTTGCACTAGTAACATAAGCTACCACTTCCCTTATGAACAACCAAAAAGCAGGATAATAAAGATCGACACCTACGAGAGCAAGTTACTTAACTTGTACTCTCTCCGTTCCAAATTATAAGTCGCTTTGACTTTTTGGATACATCAATTTTGTTATGTGACTCGTTTGGATATCGTGTTTAGGATTACCTTTTGCCAATTATCCCTAGTAAACTGAGCAAGACTATACTGTGCGCACATATGTGATCGACGCTGGGTTCTCAGGTTCCATGGATGAAACCAGACGCAAGCAGCTAGTGGATGAAACCAGACCCAAAGTATTGAGCACCCGTAGCAGTAGTAGTACCTCGTTGACTTAGGAGGCGGCCTGGGCGGGGCATTCGAGGCTGGCGTTGAAGTCCCGTGCGGGGAACTTGGCGGAGACGGATCCGACCTCGAAGACGAGCTGGTCCCCATCGGCGCGGATCCCCGTGATGGACCACCAGCGGAAGAAGGCCCTGACGCGGATGCCGTCGAGGCTCGAGATGCGGCGGTCGTCGAGGCGGCCCGTGAGGCGGTCGTTGAAGGAGGCGAGGTAGCTCCCCGCCGGCAGCACGATGCGGCAGCTGGATCGGAGGTCGACCGCGAAGTCCCCGGAGCCGGCGTCGAGCGTGTAGGCACGCACGTTGGCCGGGAGCAACCCCGTGGGAAGCCCCGGAGGCGGAGCTCGTCGTACGCGGTGGTGTTGGCAGCGGCCGGGGAGGAGGAGGAGTCCGGGCGGGCGAGTGGGAGCAGCAGCGACACCGCGAGGAGAGAGGCGAGGAGGCGGCGCGCCATGATGACGGACGGGTCGGAGAGCGAGAGGGGGCGGAGCCGTGGATGGATGGAGGTCGGAGGGGAACGGGAGAGACGTGTGGGGGCGGCGGAGGTCGGGCCGTTGGAACTTGAATGATCGTGTCGAGGGTGACGATTTTCCAAATCCACGTCAGCGGCGAAGTGGTCGGTCAAACACAGCAGGCAGGAGTTTTGGATCTTCGGCCAACTGCATTTTGGATCTGTGGCCGTGCTGCCTGCCGTGGCAAAACGGTAAAAGATCGTTTTACGGAGGACTTGGTTAATCTGTTGGAGGATCAGCTAATTTGTGGCAGTAGCTACTTCAGTTTGTTAAATTTTTCGTCCGTGCTGCTCCAGTTTATATATAGTTACAAGTAACATAAAAACGAAATTGTTCATAACGAGATGGTTTTTTAAAGAAAATTGAAGAGGTACACGTCCGTGCAGTTATGAATCGTTCTCATGAGTAAAGCCGGCACGCTCTCAACGGACGGTTGGTTGAGTATGCGAAATCGTGAAGTCGTTATCAGTCCAGCACGCAGCAAACAGCTAACACCAAATCGCTGTTTTTTTTTTTATTTGGTTAGAAGGAAAAATTGTTCGCTAGTTGCTTTCCACGTAGCCCGTGAGCTCCAACCCTCCACTCTTTCTACGGGCTACGTTATACGTCTGTTTTGAACGTCCAAATCAGCTCAAATTGAACCTTGTAAAATAATTACCATTGACGCGTAAGGATCTATTGTTAGGCCATGTAATGGCTAGAAGGTTTCTATCCAAACAGGTCATGATCGGTAGGTGATCCATATGATTCGTGGGCTCTAGAAGACATCCCACATACATCAACTGCACATAAACACGGAACACACGATCTCGGCTATTTAGGTTGTAGTGTATTCAAAGATAATCCACTAGCCAGCTAGGACATTGAACCTTATCATTTTTTTTAGCTAAATCAGTGAAAAGAAGCAGCCAAAAACAACTGTCAGTTGAGTACGTAGCGGGTTACTATATACGGAGATCTGCAGTAGGCTTTATTTCTCTTTCAAGGAGAATCACAGTACTTTTGTGCTACCAAATTAACCTCCACATCAATCTGGTAGTACTGCAATATGTATTGCACACGTTCACAGCTGTATCATCGGAACTGGAAAGATCACTAGGGAGCCTGCAAAATCTCTGCATGCTTCGTCACCTTGCACACGCACTCCAGAACTTCCGTGGGGCTAACATTCCCGACAACGGTCAGCCTCTTGTTCTCCAGCTCCACTCTGAAGGATACGACTCCTGAACTCGACACAGCCCAGTAGCAAAGAGAATTCAGAATGCTTAATTTTGCATCGTTAGTGTACAAAGATTGAATAGTGCCATGTTCATCACCTACCTTGCAGCTTGGAGACTTGCTTCTCGACCTTCCTTGCGCAGCCATGGCAGTGCATGGACACCTTCAGTGCTACGGTCTGGACAGTTCAAGAAGAAGCAGTGTACTTTATCATGTGGGAGAAGAGTGAGATAGACACCACAAGATAACTCGAGTTTCCAATGTTACCTTTGGTTCTATATGAACAGCTAACGCCTTGTTGGACGTGGCAGCAGAATCCGTGACCGGCACGACCTGATCCAAGTGGCTCCTCAGCAAGCCATTCCTCTCGCCGTGGTCGCCTTCGTCCTTGAAACCACCGCCTGCAGATGATCGGTGAAACCAGCGGGAAAATCTCCCGAAACCCCTTGCGGCCATGAGATGGATCTCCTTCCCGGGCTGGAACTGGAAGCCTGGAACTGCAACGGTTTGATCAGAGCCATCGCAACAAAGATTCACTCGTGTGTATATATAGATGTCATATAGGTATTCACACAAACCTGCATACATTTTCCCACAGCCAATGGCAACCCTTCTTCGTTGTAGTGTTGTGACTGTATTCCAGATGCGCTGCAGCCTTGAGGAGAAATTCGCTCGTGTTAACATGTCCGGGCCTCCGGGAGGGTCAACCACCGGAGAAAACAAAAGTAACTAGAAAGCTCAACGGCAGATCCATCTGCCCAACAACTTTGCTGCCATTGCCGCCTGGGTCGGTATTGGGTGACCTATAGAACAATTCAAGTTCATATTCGGCAAGAAAGTTGGCACCAGCACGATAGAAACAGATGAGCTACATCAGCACGATACAAACAGAATTGCCGCAAAGCTGGTCAGTGGTCACAGCGAACTTGAAATAATAGTACATGTCCTAACCGTTGTGAACTCGTAAATTCGTAACACATCCCCTACAATGTATCGATGCAACTCCTACCAAATCGTAGGCAGGAGGAAACAACGAAGCCTTCTAACAAGCATACCACGTCAAAGGTTTTGATTCAAACTAGCTTCAGTAAGCTGTTAATTCCCCAATTACAGAATATAACAGTTATTTGAAACTTTCACCATGAAATATGAATTTCTATCACCCACGACAAAAAGACGGGTGGATTCCTCTTGTTGGCTTCTCAAGAAGGTATAACTGAAAAATCCATGTTGGACACGCTCATTCAAGCTCAAAATAGTCACAAACCGCACCCACATTTCAACGGATTCCAAAAGATACAAGCTGCGGCAATGAAGCCGCTTGGACTTAAGCAGCTACTATATGCGGACCCAGTACATCAGAGTAGACTGACACCAACTGGAGTCACTAACAAGATGTACTTTAAAAAAACCTCTTAAACTTTATCAACCAACGCAAACCATTATTTTCAAGCTCTCTTCAACAACCGTCCACATCTTCAGACGCAGCAACAAATTTGACATTTCCAGACGCAGCACAATCGAGCAACACCTGAAAATTTCATAATGACATCAGTCTGCATTGCTGTAGAAACTAAAACGAAACTTCATAGTAGTTTTCATGGGGACAAAATGCTTACTACAATTCAAGTAACAAATGCCACCCCTGCCTGCTGCGAAGTGACCCCATCAGATAACTCCAGCTAGAACAGGCATAGCCTGCTGCGAAGTGACCCCATCAGATAACTCCAGCTAGAACAGGCATAGGACCTGGTAGATGTAAAGTGCTAACAGTTATGCACAAAGTACATCCACTGCCAAACATGTAATCATCTCTCAACTGTCAGTCAAAATTTGTATCCGAATGCTTACGGAACACAGCAGTGCAAGCCTAATTTAGATACAATTGTAGCTTCATTTGGAAAATCCATCATTTTAGTTTCCCTAAACCATTTGTCCCCTACAAAGACCCTAACAAGTACAAAACCCCCTAAACCTCAGACGGTCACACTGACCAATATGACCACAATCATCGGGATAGAAAAAGGGTTATCAATAGCTTATTCAATATGTTCCAAGGACCAAATAACCCCAATGGGTAGTAAGGTTTCTGACAATGACAATGCAGTTTTCTTCATAAATCCCTTCTAGTCATTGAATTGATTCTGATGCTTCAACAAAGTAGAAATCTATCTGAGAAAGATAGTAGCGAATAGGATTTAAAGAAAAAACATGAAGTTAAATGGTGTGCACAATGATGTTGTATTTCAAATTAAGCACAGCAAATAATGGAATCATAAACATTACTCTGTTGAAACACATGCATTTTCTTATAAGCTCTAAACATGTATAAAAGCAGGACATTACCTAACATAATTAAGGATACCAAAGCCACCCAAAGTGCTCCAGATCAGAACTGGAGATCACAAAGGGCCTAAATAGGGCCTGCATATTACATAAGCTACAGATAAGTTTAATAACAGAGAAAAAAGAAGTTAATAGACAATACAAGAAACATGTAACTAACCATAAGCAGCTTATTCAGATGCAGTTCACCTTACTAGATGCTTCACTGGCTGAAGTTCATCTCTGAGTATCTGCAACACAAGAGTGCATAGCAAGCATAAGAGTGTTTGTGTAACAAATACAAAAGTGATCTGCAAGTCAAACATGTTAAAGATCTTACCTCCTAGGCTTATTCTGGCGCTGATCAAACTCCTCATTGACAATATCTGCAGTTCAAGTTTTCAAATATTAGAGCAGCAGCTTAAAATTGTAGCATGAGCTAAAACTGTTTTCTATGCATAACAAAGACACAGGTATAACTCACCATTTCGAGGAGGAGATTTAGACCCTCTATTAGCACTAGTTTCCCTGCAAGAATAATAGACTCAGAATCCTTTGTCAAGAGAACATTTTGTGGATATGTAATAAAAGCATGATACAGTCAGACAATAGGGCAGAGGAGGGAAATGTCTGAGCAGTGTACAAACAGTTTTCAATTATGTGCATTGCTGAAGGAACTATCCGATACAGATAAAATAGAAGGTATTTCAAGTCCTAGGCATCCCCATGACCCCATCACCGTGGAAAAATCAGGGAGAGGAGGGCCAAGCGGCAGCAATATACCCATCACAGGCAACTCCAGCTGGTGGCCAGTGCAAATATCCCTCTGGCATGGCAGTGGCAATCTGTAAAGGGAGCAGCTAAAGCAACCCGACCTTGAAGGGGGCAGCAGCAGCAAACACTGAGGGGGGATGCGACCTGATATACTATGGGAGGGGAAGGCGCCAGGCGTCCAGGCGACCCAGCTCGCCTTCGGAAACAGTGGCCTTGTCGCCTGGGCGTCCAGGCAGACCCAGCATTCACCTGGTCGCCTAGTTGCCTTTTAAAGGCTGCCATTTATATTACGCAATATGGTATAAATAGCGTGGCTACCTGGCAATTATATAAATTGTATGAATTGCACAGGTCTAGTTTTAATATTTCACCTGGATGGGACAGATGTAGATGTCTGTCCTGAAGATCTGGAGTAAAAACTCGGATCAAGGGCTATGTAGGGTGGATATGATCCTCCAAAAGCACCAGTTGCGCCAGCTAATAATGGCAACCTGTACCAATTTTAAGCATTGTAAGTTAAAAAAAAATATATGCAGAAATACAAGCACCACTCCCAGCCAATATATCAAGTCAGAGAAGATAAATCCTTTATGTCAACATATCAGAAGTGCTGTAGAATACATGACAGGTCTAAACATTTTCAGTAAGATTTTTCTTCTTACAATGCTAGAGAGCTGTTTCATTTCATTGAGAGATATAAGATACAAAGGGAAGATAAAAAGCTAACCCCTTCCAAACACATTCCACACACACACACAGCAGTATTTTAGGCGAATGAACACACCACTTTACAAACAATAAATAACCATGAAACCCCTAAGACCACCAAGGATCTAATGCCAGCGATCCTACATCTTTAATATAGAAACTAATGCTAACAATAAATTGAGTTTAAACATTAAGTGCATGAAATGCTACAAGGTGAAGGATATAAACGTTTTGAGGCCAAACGAAAAGTAATGGGAAACTGGACGGACACAAACACAGGATTTTGAAGCAAATAATGTTGTTGCTTTTCCATTTTATTACTGTCTTATTAGGGAACACATGCAGTTAGTGTTACTTCCAACAAAAATGAATATACAACAGCAACATTAGACAATCAAATATAAGACAGCAACATGTCAACACAACCTTACTAGTAGTAACAAGACATAATGAACATACCATGCCATTTCGTTGTTCCCCATTCCCATCTGCTGTTGAGCCACATAGCCAGGGAGGGCCATACCAATAGTAGGAACTCCAGGATTACCAGGATGCTGACCCCCAAATTGCATCACTGCATTACATTAAAGGAGGGAAAACAGGAAATGGATCAGTTAAAGTGATCATAAGAAAACTAAAAATAATGATCAAAACAATAAAGAAAAATAAGGTGAACTGAATGTTGAAGGAAGCAAACCTGGCAGCAGAGCTGGAGTGCCAGGAAAATTCTGATCGCCCTGGGAAAGACCAGTGGCCCCAATAACTTGGGCACCACCATACATAAACGAACCCATTCCAGTTTCCTGGCTATTGGCTTTTATCACCGCAGAAGCTGTCTTTGAATTATTCAGACTAGGGTATGAACCATTCTCGCCACTTTCTGTTGATTTAACAGGTAGATGCTGTACTGCTGGTGTCGTATTGCTAGTCCGATGGCTCAAATGCTGAGTTGGGATTCTTGCTGCAGACTGATTCTGCACTTGCCCTGACTTCTGGTGCATCACTGATCCATGACTTTGTGGCTGTGTAGAAATCCTTGACGTTTGGTGAACCGATGAAGTGGGCTGATTATTTGAAGATATTCCAATGTTTGAATTGCCTCCTGAAGCCCTGACAATAGGGGATTGGCCAGGATTAACTGATGATGTGAATCCTGAATTCAGTGACGTCGTTGGCGCCCTTCCAGGGGATGGCCTAATATGACCATCAGCATGAAACCTGTCACGCCCACCATAATCCATGGATGTTCTCCCTCTAACCATTGAACCAGATTGTAGCTTTGAGTTATCATCCATCTTCATGGAAGATGGAGGAATCTTATTAGAACCCCCTGTTTGTATGTCCCTCCTTTGAGCCGCTACTGGAAAATCTTGAGTGGATGCACCAGAGGGTAAAATGGTGGGGACGCAGAATTTAGACTTGAACTGATGACATTTTTTTTGGGAGGGGCAGCCTCTGGCTGTGCATGTGAAACTTGACCAGACTCTCTGGCTGCAGCAGCATTTGGAGCATGTTCTCGATATCTAGCTCCTCTGAGCAAACCATGAGAAAATTGTGTAAGTGAACTTCACAAGCAAAAGTGCAGCAGTGAGCCAGTGACTAAAAATATTTATGTCCCAAGATAGTTATCACTCACTGTTTTCGTTGGGATCCAACCTCTCTGCTGTTCCTTGCAACAGCTTCATAACGCCGAGGTCCTCTCCCTCTCACTACCTTTTGGGGCCGGTTTTGGTTGTTGGCATCATCATTGTAATTGTGCTGCTTTCCACCTCTGGGGAAACCACGGCCACCACCTCTTGCTTTACCTCGACCACCACGACCTCTAAAACGGCCTCTTGACATCCGCTGGTCCTGCAATAAAAGATTTTTGCACCCATGAGATTTGTTTAGCAGCAAAAGATGAGCTTGGTTTTGCATACTAAGGGCTTTAAGCAATTACTTCATAGCGATCATCATGCAAGTTCATCTCCTCAAATCTGTCATGCACCCAAGCTTGATCGTCTTTAGCATCCCATAACTTTCTCGCACCAAACATTCGCCTGTTTAGAGTGGGCAAGAAACAGTCAGTATACATGCACATATAAATATGAAGCATTGAACATTACCATCTGCTGGCAGGTGGCATTATGACAGCCTGTTTGCACTAGGACAATAAATCAATAGAAACTACTGCACTAAAACCTGAATGCAGTTGTAGAACACGCTGGGGCGTGATCAGGTGCTAATTGCACTGTAAGCTATAAGCCAGCAATTTTTTGCTTAATCCCTTTTCAGAAATGTGTGATAATGTTCACAGCTACAATTTCAGCAGCCAAACCAATCTAAGGAGAATAATAACAGCCCAATTACACTTCCTGGAATTAAAAAAATAACATTACCAAAGTCTACATATTTCCAGTCCAGCCATGAAAACAATTAAAAAGCACAAATGCTGTCACAACTGCCAGCACAGTCTATCACACAGTAATTGAATATTCATACAAGAAATACTTAAACAACAAAAAGTTGTAGAACTGTTGTCCCTCAAAAAGGCCAAAACTAAGTGCTAACAAACATTTCCCTTTCCCAGTTAAGCAATCCCAATGCTCACTACCTAGCATCCATTGCATTACAGCAACTTAAACAACTACGGTCCAAAACTAAGAGCAATCCCATGTAACCATAAAATGCGAGAAAGACAGATATAGTAGAGGAGTGTTGCAATTGCAACTCGCACAATGAAAGGCAAATGACTTCATTTTTCCATCAAACTATTCTCTCCATTGGTAAATGTACGACATCTTCGACATTGAGACGGTTCTCAATATGAAAATTTTGACCGCTACTTTGTATATGAGATCAATATAAACAATACTTTACCACAGCAAATTGAATGGTGCTCTCTTCATGTGAAATTCAAATGGCTTTCTTAAATGAGTGGCCAAAGTTAGAGACGCTTCACTGCACACTTTCTACAGTATCATCATACATTCACAAACAAAGGGAGAGCTGCCTAACATCACTCCTATGACTTCCTGCTCCAGTACTTCTGTTTTTATTTTTTTCCCTGGTCCCTTAAACCTTTAACAGTGTTCAAAGGGGAGTTAGGCTAGAGAAAAACCCTGACGCTACATAGTTGTGGCTCCATTTATAGCAATGCTGCTCATTCACAAATTATTAATATTAATTGTACTTTCCATTATGACCTCATTCCCACAACGTAAGTAGTTAAGTAAATGTTTCAAAAAGCAATTGGTGCTAGGGAGGTGTTCAGGTTATAGCTAGCACAGTAGCACCTAGTCAGACAGCCCTAGCTAATTGTATACTTTTTTCCAGACAGCTCAAGTAATGTCATGTTAGCTACAAGTAACATGTCATTATCCGGTATACAAGTTCCATGACACAGTTCATCTTCCTCCGTCTCCCATTTTTCCGACACTCCCACTCTCACATAGAGATGAAGCCCTAAACTAAAACACACACACACACACACCCCTAGACGAAACGGCCATATAGTCAGTGAAGTTCTGCTGTTCTACCTTTCGAAAACACAGGACAGAGATTGTATAAGCAAACCTGATATTACGGCAGACAATATCCAATGCCCTCACTTTCTCAAGTTCTGTTTTTCTATTCACATATGCCAAGAAATGCTCTAACTTTTCATGCAAAGCTTTTGAGTTCAGAACTCCAGGCAACATCAGCCTAATACTAATTTTACATTAGAGTCCTGTCCTCATTCAATAGCCTTTGGTCCCTTTAACTGAAATCTATCACCATTTTATTTATTTAGTGCAAATGAGAAACATATTGTTAACAAAAATTTGCATACTTCGGTTAGTATTGTCATTATCAATTTTAGTAGCTGAGCAGACAGTTTGGTTGTGCCGGTTTTGACAATGCGATTCACATCAAAAACAGGCCCGAAACTTCTAGTCCTAGTTAAAACTAAGTAACAATTACTGTGATTCTACAGAAAGTATGAGCTAGAACTGAATGTGCAGTTTTAAGCGATCCACACACACACCTGCGTCTGCCGCGGTTCTCCTCCTGAAACCGGTCATCGTGCATGTAGAAGGCGCCCGAAGTGGGCACGGCGAAGGGCTCCTGCTCCTTCTCTTCCCCCTCGCCCTTGGGCTCCCCCTCCGGCAATCCCTCTTCCCCAGCCACGCCATCCTCCCTGCGAGAGAACTGGCCGCCGCCACTGCCGTCCTCCATGGTAGGTGCCGCGCGCCCTTCGTACTCTTCCTCGAACCCCTCTCCCACTTCCTCCTCTTCATCGTCATAGTCCTCCTCATCCTCCTCGTCCACCTCGTCGTCGTACGCCTCGGGGGCCCCCTGGCCGTCGTCGTCCTGGTCAGGGCCGATCCGCGCTCTGGGCCTCCCGTCCTCGGACCCCTCGTCGTCGCTGGCCTCTCGGCGCCGCATCGCAGGAAGCGGCGCGTCGTCGTCGCTCTCGTACTCCTCATCCTCCGCCTCGTCCGCTGCCCCATCCGCCACCGCAGCAGCGTCCGGCTCCGGCGTGAGCGGCGCTGCCGGGGATTCTCGACCGGGGCGTCCTCAGCAGGGTCAGCGGGAGCGGCGGCGGCGGGCGGCTGCTCCGGCTGTGCGTCGGGGGCGGCGGGTCGGCCATGGCCAACAAGCAACCCTAGATTTGGGAGCGGCGCGTTGCGATGTGGTGAGATTTTTCCCCTTTTTTTTCTCGTGCGGTTTTGGTTTTGAGAGAGTTCGAATCGATGGGTAGAAGAGGTGCGGAGGAGCAGGGGACAAGCGAGGGACTCGTGGAACGGAACGGAACGGAACGGGGATGGATTAGGGGTTGAGGCGGACGGAGCCGTCCAACGGGTACGGCACGGGGCAAGAGGGTGTTTCTTTAACTACATCCAAGTTTCCAGTCTACACTCGGTTGTTGTCGATGAGGTTTGGTTGGTTACCAACTCCAAAAAGTACGGTTTGGATTAAGAAAACCTGAATTCGGTGATTTTCTAAAGATAGCTCAAAAACAAATTCAATTGTTCCTTCCCTTACCCTTCTCTATTTTTAAATCCTGCCACATCACACACAAATAAGGCTTTTGTCATGGTTATCGTACCATTAACCAAAAGTCGGCATAGCCACAAGTAACTACCGGCGCCGTAAGTAAATGTACAAGTAGCCGGTCTTGGCCGCCAACAGTCGGTTGACCATGACAATTTGCTTGTCGTACAGAGTAAATAGGCAATAACACAAACACCATATAGGCACCATCATTTCTTTCCCGCATGGAGTCAGCATGTTGCAAGAACCAAATGAACATGATAGCACAAAATATATACAAGCAAAGGTGAATAAACTAGGACAAATTATTGTTAGGATACGTGGATTTATAATGTCATTCAACTAGCCTGGCTCTCTACTCCTGTGTCCTCATCTATGGCACTAACTCCAACTGTATCTGCACCAAGCTCGTACATGTGAAAATCGATAAGGACATTGAGGATGTACCATTACTCGGGGCTCACCATGCCGTAAAAGTCGAGTAGTACTTGAGCTCAAACAACTCCGACACGCTAGCGAGGATGAGCAACTAAGCATATCAAACCAGAACCATTGAGCAGCCGCAGGTGGCATTGTGTCGAGAGAGCAGGCAAAGAAACCGGTGCCACAATGTTGCAATACTTGCATCTCTCAAAAAGTTGAACAAACATATTACACATTACACATCCATTAAAAATTTAAACCAAAACAAAAGCTGGCAATTATATATCATTTTTTTGTGGATACATTTATTGTTTTGAATCTCACAAACACCGGCACCATGTTGCAATCAACTTTGCAAAATGGCAGTACAATACACAATGCAATTCAAGATTTAAAAACATAATCAATTATTATCTATTTACTAATTTAACACAAAGAGCTTTATACTCACCGGTGAAAATTGCTTGAAATTAATTACGAAGAGTGCCTAGGACTAAATGCCTTTAATTTAAAAATTACCAAACAGTCATTTAAATTAAGAAATTAGCACTTTATTATAGAATAAAGCTCTACGTTTTAACTCATATTTAGATGCTTTTAATTTAATAAATCACTAAACTATTGTTTTGAGATTCCGTACCTCCTAATGTATTCGAAGACAAACTAAAGAACTTCTCACTTGAGAAAATAACATCATCATTGTACGAAGCACAATAGCTCCTTATGTTTCCTCCCGCCATCAGTTCATTGCATTGGTCTCTTTTACCGCTCACTGCCCTTTATCCATCCCACTATCATAAATTTCTACTTGAGTAGTTGCAAGAGGCGCTATTGGATCTATGTGCATTTGAGATGCATATTTGTCGCTGCCGGTTATAGTTTGCCAATCACGTAGCTCCGGCCAAATTCTAGTGCGTACGTGGCGGGGGCAGCGCGGGTGGCGGTGGGGGCAAGGACGAGGGCGGGGTCAAAGGCGGGAGGTGGACGGCCTAGCCGATGCCAAGGTAAGCGGTGCTCGGGGCAACATGGATGGAGGAGGAAGGGTGCAGCATGAGGAGGAAGAAGACACATGGGAGCGGAGACGGGTCGCGTATTAGTGTCTATAGAGATTGTTGTTGACTTACACAAATCTTAAAGTATCTCGCCTACTTCTAGGACAACGGGTTACTAGGTTACTCAGCATTAAGTGGAGCAAAGAAAATGCCCGAAAGCTAATATGTGAAATTGGACATGTATAAATTGATAGAGTCCCAAATAATTTAGCTCCATGGGGGTGTTTAGTTGGTGAAATATTTTGGGTTCGGATATTTGTAACACTTTTTATTTATAGTTGGTAATTTTGTCTCACTATGGATTAATTAGGGTTAAAAGTTTGTCTCATATTTTTTCAACCAAACTGTGCGTCTCACACTTTCCAACCAAATTGTAAGCTCTCCTCAAACGCCAAAGATCAAACCGTCCTAGACCACTTATGTGTAGAGGGTACATACGGCGTGCAATAGCAACACGTGCATCACGACAGCTTAGTTGACCTCCTTTTATATTGCTCTCGCTGGTGTGTCGTCGTCTAGTGTAGGCATCTCCCCGTCAACCTCAGCTGACTCTTCTTTATTGAGTTATTGATGCTCGGGCCAAGTATGAGCGTGATGCCTTGTGGGTGGTTTTTGGTGCCGATGTTGCTGGCCAGTCCCTTGGACATCGAGGTTGAAGGTGGACGTCGGGAGAGTAGTGTCTTGTCACTTGTCAGCCTCGGCGTGCTTGTGAAGCTCGTCCAAAACAACCTCATCGGCGCATCCCTACGGCCCCTTGGACATGACAACTAACGAAGCTCTCCCATGGCGTCGAAGGCTACGACAGCATGGCCGGTTCTTTATGCAACGAGGCCATTTTCTTATGCAATATAAGGGGCAAATTAAGCTCCTAGCCAAAGACGGAGAACTCTGTCACGGGGCACCCCTCGACTCGACCTGTCTTCACGCTTGGGAACAAACAAACGGCGGCAAGCACCCACCTGCAGCCTTGGCACGTCCAGCCGCAGATCTAACTGTCCAAGAGACGGTGTGCCCGAAGCCACGATCATGCCGGAACCATGAGCTCACGCCCTGTTCAGGCTCTCAGCACACACACACGTACGGCCGGCCACACGCCACCGGCAAAGCCTCGCATCAAATCCGCGTTTCACGCCTCTCTTGGACCTCCGACTGCTCCCGCCCGGCGTCCGTCCCCCCGGCAATATAAACCAGAGTACCAGTACCAGACACTGAGCCGCCACGATCAAGCCGTCCGCCCGCGACCGAGGTGAGGTCGCAGACTCTGGTCAGGCACCAGGCAGCAGGCACCAGCGGTGCTAGAACCGGCACGCGGCTGACCGCAAGCAATGGGGATCGGCAGAGGAGGCGTGGCCGCGCCCTTGGGCGTCGTCGTCATCGTCACGGTCGCGGTGGTGTTGTCCACGCCATCGCCGGGGGCAGGATCCGCGGCGGTGGACCAGGGCCGCGGGCGGCCCTGCTGCTTCCACGCGTGCTTCGACCAGTGCGTGCTGCGCGAGGAGTTCTGGTTCTGCCAGTTCTCCTGGCTACCACAGGTGCAGCAGGACGGTGGCGGTCCGAGACCCAGGTCGGGACTGCGAGCACTCGTGCGCTCTCTCCATGTGCGGCCAGCTCCGGCCCGGCAGCAAGATGATGGCCGCGTGCCGGGACACCTGCCGGAAGAGCTACGCGGTCGCGGGGTGCATTAGTAGCGTGTCTGCGTGACAACTGACACGACAACGACTTAAATTGCCCGATATCTATATAGGATCAGTAATTCAGGGTCGATGCACACACAATATTTGCCCAGTCTGTTCTTTTTAATATATGACGTTTATTTACACACTTTTCCTATATTTCAGGTGCCTGAAATCTAAGAAGATTTCAGATAACATTTTTTTTGTCATAGTAACACATTAATTTTTTGTCTTTGTCTAATTATAGAAAATAATTGTAATTTTTAAATTATCCTTGTGCCAACACATATAAAATTTTATAAGGTTTGTAGTTTGTTTAACTGGTTTTTATTATTGGAACCGAAAAATTACAGATTGTGTCTATAGAAATTTCAAGGAACTAAACCTACAATTTTAGTATAAAATATGTGCAATAGCCGTGGTTTGAAATAAAACAAAAATTCAGACACCTAAAATTTAGCAAATCCCTTATTTACATACTTGAAGTCTTGGTTTTTCCTATAAATATATTGTTACATCATCAAAATACAATAAATATGATGATAATAAATAATCTTAGATTCTATGATAGAGTCTGTGAGTGCCCTTATAGCTCTACATGTAGCCAAATTAAACTAAGCACTTCCCTCCCATATGCTCCTGCGCATGTATTTGCTAATAACTGAATGATCACTCACATTCGGTACATAAACAATCTAGATCAGTTGACTTATAATCGTATGGTATGCGAGTATGGTGACAGTCGTACAGAGAGGTGTATTTGGTGGAACTTTTACACTAGGTTCACAAAGCATTTTTCAACTTCTTCAATCAAAGGTTTTGGTGAAATAGTTTCTCAAAGCGGTTTTTCAGCTTTCCTTACATGCATAGTTCCTCAAGTGAAGCTAAAAATACCAGTTTCTCTTAACTTTCTCTCCGTTATCTCCTTGAGAGGCTATTTTACCAAAAGTTTTCTGAAAGCAACTTTATCTTCACTAGTGAAGCTGCTTTATGGAACCACCCATGTCAAACTATCTTAAACTCGATCACCTTTATATGAAAGGGTACACATATACGCCACTAAATAAGTATATTATAAATATGTGTAGTGTTACTAATTTGGTGCCATAATTATTTTTATTTATAAATTTAGTTAAAATTTTGACTAAGAACATCTCTCAAAATTGACTTAATTTTTAGACGAAAAGAGACAACACTGTACAAAAGATAGACTAGTAATATTGAACGGCACCTGCCCTAGTAGGAGTACCTGTTTAAATGGAGATAGGCTTCATTTTGGGCCAACATGGGCTTTGGCCTCGGTGCAAATTAAACAATGTCAATTCCCTTGCCTGCGCCCCCACAAAAAAAAAAAAAAGGAGAATAAGGGTTGTGAGCCATAACCAGGGTCTTTTTTGCCTTTTCATATAGGCTATGGTTGTTTCATGTGCATCCTTGAAATAAAGGCGTGGCGTTAGCATGGGCATTATACTAGTACATTTAGAACATGAGCACACATGTTCAAGTCCAAGACAATATGAAAAACATAAGAATGAATTACATGCATACATATCTCATTGGTAAATATCGATCTGCAATGGCGGATGCAGGATTGACACCACGAGTTGCTTCCTCTTCTTCTTACTCCCACCCCTCCTTTCCTTCTTCCCCACAAATTTGTAAGGGGGCTTAGGGGCTTTGTGCTAATCGAGGGGGGTGGGGTGGGGTGGGGTGGGGGGGGCTCGAGCCCCCGTCCCACGGCTGGATCCGCACTATTGATCTCCCAATAAACCAACCGAGTTATACCCATCTAATTCATTAAATTATTTTATTATTATTACCGCAATGAGCACAAGAAACCAACCGAGTTGTTATACCCTAAATTACACGGATACGGATACTTGTATCGGTATCGGATCTGATCTGAGATACACCAATTTCTCAAAAAAAACCGATACTGTGGATACGTTTAATATTTTAAAAAAAATAAACAAATGCAAGACAACAGGTATAAAGGTCTCAAATAACTACTTAAATGTGCTATTATTACAACACAGCAAGTCTGAAGGTCTCAAATATATAGATAGTCATATAATAGTCTCAAATTTAGGAAAGTAGGAAATAAAAGGCATTTAGGCTTGCAATTCATCCACCAGCAAGCCACCAACCAGCAAGTTCTTATTCTTCATTCGGCACATTGTCATCCACAACATTAGCCTCCTCAACTTCCAAACCAAAAGTAATAGCTTGCAATTCAGGTTCATCAATGGACAACTCGGCCACTTCAAGAACGCCAATACAAAGCAAGTGAATCAAAAGAATCCCCTCCTACATCCCACATCCTTGTCTCTCCCTGTCTTGTATGCGTCGGTTCTTCTAGACGGATGCCTCAGATTTGAGTGCACAAAGACCGGATCTTCAAAGACGCTCTGGAGTTAAGGCATTTCTAGTCACACTATGGATAAAGCTGTAGGTGCTCCGGTTTCTTTCACAAAGAAGAAGATGAGGTCGGTTGGCTAAGCAATTTCATGGCCAAACTCATCAATAAGGGAGCAGATTGTCCATGATTTGTCCACCAAGTCATAGGGGAAACAACCCATCTATCATGGATTGAGTCAGGATCATTAAATTCCTTTGAACAGCTAGAGAACCTTGCATATTCTTCTTTCACTTTAGCTAAATCTTCTAGTTCACGGCCATGCGCTTCTTCAATCCATTTTTTGCTATAATATCTGTAATTGTCAATTTGGTTTTATGATTTAGTGAATGCAAAAAAAGAAATGACACATGTGATTGTGAACTAAATGAAGCAAATATGAATGGCAATATGTACCTTGGATTAAGAGAATGAGCTAAACAATGAAGTGGATTATTTCCTTTTGTCCACCTAGCAATCAGTATGTCATAAATAATAGACCACAAGTCTGAACCCTCATCTTCTTCCTTGCCCTCATGTCGAAATATGACTTTCTTCACTTTCTCTATCATTGAATCCCACATCTCATAAACTAAGTGAAGACATGGTGTGTCGGTATCTGTCAGACGAATCATTTCATATATAGGATTGGTAATCTTAAGAACATAGTCCACCTTGTCCCACCACGCATCATTTGGTATCAAGTTCTTGACAATTTGGGCTGTTGGAGTTGGAGAGTCATCTCTGACATCTTTATAGATGCTCCATTTATCACTAATCATCATTTGTTGGAGGGCTGATTTTACCTCAACAAACCTCTTCAACATACGAATTAACCGAGGCAAATCTTGTTTCAAAGCAATAGAAAGTAACTTCAAATGGCTAAACTCATTGAACACAGAAAGCCTCATGCCATGATTCATTATGAAATTCTTTATCATGGTAGCCTCGGTTTTGACATCATGCATAAATTCAGTTTGCCGCCAAGCAAATACCTCTTCATCGGTTGGATTTCTTCCTAATTTAGGTTCACAAGGGTACGCACAACACATGGTGTCCAAAATATGGTTTTATACTCAGCCTCAATTTGCTAGCCCCTTTGCAATTTGCAAAGATAAATGCGTAATAATTTGCACCACATTATCTCGACCTACTTCCTCAATTATGCCCCTCAACTTTTCAAAGAATGAAGTCTTTGCCTTTGATCTCACCTTCACAATTACCAGACCCTCAAGAAAATAGGTGACTTGTCACAAACAACAATAAAATTGATGATGGGTCGCCTCGAGGATCGACCAACCATCCGTGCGATTGAAACTCTCTTCTTTGCCCATGTGCTTTGTGTTCTCCAACAAACGCTCTATGTGCCTCCTTTCTTGCCGTAAGTCCCTCTCTAACTCTATTGTAACCCAGGAATCGTATAACCCTGCATGTTGTGGCTGCAAGCAAAGCTAAAGGCTTCTTGAAGATATGGATTTCTCAAAAAATTGAATGCTACCCCTCCGAAATATATTGCTCTACTGATCAAAGCATCCAGGTGGTTACGGTCATCCATTTTCCAAGCTTTTTCCAATGCAGAAATTGACCCCCTCTTGGACCTCTTGTTACTTTCATCAGTATTGGTGGTCGATGAAGGAGCAGTAGGCAGAGAAACAACTTTTGCCTTGGACCTTTCAACTAGATTCTTGCACCTTTCAACTTCCTTCCTCATTGCAGAAAGCATTTCAAATGAAACCCTAGGACATACAACTATTCCCCTTTGTGGAATCTGCAGCAAATGAGCTTCAACTCTAGAGTAACTACTTAGCATTTCCTCCACCAGATTTTGGCTTCCCTAAAATAGTGACATGATCCCAAAGCGGAGCCTTGATGTTTGTGTTTATGGCTGCAGATCCTATGCTACCACTTGCATTTCCACTAGTAGCACTACTCGATTTGGAGACGCCATCTACAGCACAACAAAGCAACAAGAACCTAATTGAGGGCGGGAAGCAAGGAACGAAGTGGGGCGGGAAGCAAAGAACGGGGACGGGAATCAACTAACGGAGGCCGGGCGGTGGCGAGGGACGGCCGGACGGGCTGCCGACGAGTAGGGGCGGACGGACGAGCCGACGGCCGGGGCGGTCGGTGACGGCGTGGAGCCACGGGACGGGTGAGTGGTGGCGAGGACGGCCGGATCGGGATCTTTGCCGTCGCCGGCGAGCGGAGGCTCCACTCCGGGTGGGCGGGCGGCGAGCTGCGGTTGCGCCGCGAGGGGGAACGGCGCGCCGTGGCGATGCGGGCGCGTCGCGAGGCGCGACTCGCACGGTGTGAGGACTGGTCGAATAAGGCTAGGGCGCCCGGGATCGGGAGGATATTGGTGTGTTTGTTGGGCTGTTATTGGGCTGGGCCGTATCCTTTGTAGCAGATACGTGTGTCCGTAGTCGATACGTATCAGAAAAAATCCATATCCGATTTTTCTAAAAAAAAAAAAAAACCGATACTCGCGGATACGTATCCAACGCGTATCGGTGACGTATCCGTATCCGACGCGTATCGGACACACGATACGCGTGTTCCCTGAAGTATCCGTGTTTCGTAGGTTATACCAATCTAGTATTTGTGGTGACAAGATGCCGTGTTTCTGGTTAGCCTACGTTGGGTTCTCAGGAAGGAAACTGTTGTGGCCGTGGCACGTTCGCCATATTCCTGTCCACGATTTATTCCACCTCATCAAAGTCTATATAACTTCACCTAGTATTTGTAGTGAAACTGTTCTTGGTCAAGCTCAACCGAACCATGCCTTAGACCTTCCTGGAATCCAATCCGGGAGATGAATCAGTTTAGGTCTAGAACCACTTGATCCCTTGTATCACTCATTCTAGGGAGCCGGCACTGATTCGGAGGGCAGGAGGTCAGTTCTGTCCCGTTCCTTAGAGACACGAAGGAGCCGGCCCAAAATGAGCGTACATTCTAGTTCCCATACAGATTAAAAATGGGCCGCAACAATCTACCGAGAATGGGCTAATCCAACCAAAACGAAAAGGCTTTATCTAATTTATATTGCTCTCAACCACAGTACTATTCCTATCCGGAACGATCCTAAACGAACGAGAGAAGGTTTTGGATCACAGTGGGAGCATTGCAGTGACATGCGGAGCTGCCAGTGCCATGAACAAGAAAAGCATGAATCCATCCGAGCGGATCTCACTCACTCGATGGGCTCAGCGCTTTTACTCCGTTTTCCGTGCACACATCGATCAGCCCGGGCGTTGAGCACCGCGGCCTCACGCGTTGGACGTGCACGCGTTTTACTCGTTGGCCTGCGGGGCGTTTGCATCACCCGTACGTACCGGCAGCAGGTAGCGCGCAGTGTGTGTATATAGAACAGCCCACCCGATCCACACTACACAAAGCGTCAAAGCTAAAGCATCTGCTAGCGAGCAGGCGATGGCGGGCAGGGCGCTCGGCGTTCTCCTGGCCGTGGCCGTGGCCGCGCTCCTCGTCGCGGCGGCGAGGGCGGCGGACGACGACAAACACTGGAAGTGCTTCAGGTCATGCGGCAAGGATTGCCACCACCACAACCACAACTACGGAAACGGCTCATCTGCCACCGTGGCGATGGACTTCTTCCCCTCCGGCTCCGGGGACGCCAATAATGTCTCCGCCGTCACCGCCGAGTGCAAGAACGGTTGCCAGGAGGACACGTGCTTCAAGGACCTGCCGGCCATCAGCCACACGCAGTGCTCCATGATCACCTGCCTCAGCCATCCGCACCGTATGTCCACAGCACAGACAATGCCCATCATCGAACGATTGATAAGCAACAATTCAATTCGATCAGTTCGCATATATACATGGTTGATGATGATCATGTTTTTTTTTTTTTTTTTTTTGGAAACCTGATGATGATCATGTGTTGCTTTTCCTACCCGTTTTATATGTTTGCAGATAGCAAAAAGAAGACGGACTGCCTGAAGGACTGCTGCGAGAAGTGCTTCAAAAAAAAGAGCCCACCTTCGCCTAGCCCGCCTAAGCCTGGTCCACCTCCGCCTGGGCCGCCTCCGCCTGAGCCTAGCCCACCTACGCCTGAGCCTGGTCCGCCTCCGCCTGAGCCTGGCCCACCTTCGCCTGAGCCTGGTCCGCCTCCGCCTGAGCCTGGCCCACCTTCGCCTGAACCTGGTCCGCCTCCGCCTGGTCGCGGCCCAAAGCCGCCATCTCCGACAAATTAAGCCGTATTCCTACCAAATAATACGTACTTATATTACTTGATTAAAAAAAGATCTTATGACTGTTACCATAAGTGATATTTTCTCTTGCATTGGGCTATAATTGTATTTGGGTCGATGAACCCTGTAGTTTTATTCTAGAAACAATGGTGAATGATGTAATATTGTTTTATAGTCAATAAAATGATGTATATTCTTTTTCTACTGGAGATGTTCTTAGCGCCAAAAGAAAAGTGCAGAGAGTAGAAAAGCAACAGGACAAAAAAAAATACAGAACAAGAGATTACATATCAGAAGAAGTATAAAAACGAAGCTAAGAAACCACGCAAAGTGATGAAGATATATGTGTCACTTCCAAAATTTCATATCCATCGTTTTATTTCATATATTCTTCTGAGCTTCAGATATGCTGGGGATGGTCCATAGTTGCCACCTAATTTTGAATGATATTCTCCAAGGAATTCATTTTATATTAGCTGCATATATTGAGCATTTATACTGGTAGTCTCAGTGAATGGTTGAGCAACCGCAGAGCTACGGTAAAAGAGCATTGCATCATCAAGGGTAGAGCACTTGTACAAAGTGACTGAGGGAGCAAGTCTTCTGGTTGTAGCTCGGGGCCAATTCTTCTAAACCATGACCAGAGAAGGCATAATTAATGGCATGTCATAACATAGCGGATCACACGATCGTAAATTGTTTCAAGTATTTCCTTTCAAAAAGATTTAGTATACCGTTTTTAGATAACGGATGAGAGTTCACGGCTTAAGTATTCTCTTAAAAGAAGTTGACCCACCATCACTAAAATAGAAAAGCAGTAGCTAACCCTGTTGAAACATAACAGAGAAAAGAAAGTTCAACATCATTGACCAATTCTAAAAAATAAATGTCCATCCATGACAGCATGACACACTTATTTTGGACTATCAATGAGTCTCAGTTTCCATGTTGTAACATCGTCCTTGCTTCAAAAACCCCTAGAGGACCTACATGCGCATTGGTGCTGCCTCTATCACTTGAAGTAGCTGCGAAAAACAAGTGAAATTCAGCCTTGATGATGCGGTCTAGTGGACCTGTCCCAAGCTATCACGAGAACTCCCCTTTTAGATTAACCACCAATATGTACCTTTACAAATGGTTAGATCTGATCAACAAATGTCATTGTTTAGAACGGCTTCATTCCGTCCAATTATGGTTATCTTATCGATTAGTTGACTAGCAAGTAGCCTAGTAAGCCAGCATGTATTTAGGATTTTAGGTTGAGCCTCTCGCCTATATTGTAGAAGGATTCGTTCCGTGTATTAAACTAGGCCCACTTCCAGCTACGACAAACATCATCCTCTCCTTATGCGATCAGACAATATAATATGTGTTTCATCCTCTCATAGTCTCATATAGTGTGATTATATGTCCTTTGCTCACTCTGCCTACCATAACACCTTCCCCTAACCCATCCTTTAGCACCATAGCCACATGTGTGCGTGCTTACACTCGCTAGAGCCACCTTATGACAGTTAATAGAACACTTGCTCATACCCTTTTGCTCTAATAACCCTTTAAAGTCATATGGAAGAAAAGGAGCATCGTATTAGCCAGAACTATAAAGCTCAGCCCGAACGGCTCCTAGTGACGATTGTATACGATTTACACTTATGAGGATGTTAGAAAATAGGTGACGTTGAGAAGCATTAGGGTTTGCATATAGAAGGAGACGAAAGAGGACGCGTCAAGAAACAGAGAATAGAGTGAAGAATCCAATGATCCTAATCACTATGAGTGTCAACCATGCTTCTTTAGTTGAGAAATTATTTTTAATAAAGTAAGAAAAAGAATGAATATTTGTATGCTTCAAGGACTATCGAGAGAAGTGCTTCTGCCCATCTGCGCCTAGCCCACATATATCTAGCCCACCTGAGCCTAGCCTGCCTATGCCTAGTCTCGGCCCGATGCCACCATCTTCGGCAATTAAGCCGAAGCAATGGACAATGAAAGGAATACTTGTATTCCTACTAATAAATACATTGGACTACTTAATTAACAAAGGATCTTATAACTGTTACTGAAAGTGATATTTTCTCTTGCATAGGGCTATAGCAGAAATCCAACTCCAAAGTTATTTGGCATCACATTCTAGTTTCAATAAAAATACTAGAAAACACAATGGCTTCTTAGTTGTAGACCCATTTGTAACTTCTAGGGCCTCTTTTGTGGATATAAGTGCCATGAGGAGAAGTATTAAAATCTTCCCTCCCACCTCGCTATAAATGGCAAGGAATGCGTAGGAGGAGAGAACCTTTGGCTGCTCACTCATTTCTGTCTCTCTCACTTTGTCCACTCCTATCTTTCACACCAAAGTTCTCAAAAGGAAAAAAAATGGTAGTTGAGTTTAGAATATAACTTTTGGTAATGGGGACATAAAAGAGTGGCATATGTTGCTAGATTTAATTAGTTAGATAACTTTTGGTAATGGGGACATAAAAGAGTGACATAAAAGAGTGGCATATGTTGCTAGATTTAATTAGTTAGATAACTTTTGGTAATGGGGACATAAAAGAGTGACATAAAAGAGTGGCATATGTTGCTAGATTTAATTAGTTAGACAAATTTGTCATGACCCAAAAGTGATCGAGCTCAGCAAGGCGCATGACGCCGTCGTTTATTATCTTGGTTAGTCTATTACATGTGGGTCATGCAGACTAGTGAGTATGACGTGTGGGTCCCGCGGACCGTGGCTGTTTCGTTTAAATACCAGCAAACTCGATGTAACGCACAAGTTTATTCAGTAAGCAAATAGAACACGCGAGTGCCGAGGTTCCTCTCAGATCGCCGTTACTCGTCCGAGATCTACCTTCGTCTCTCTCACGTCTCGGCGATTGCCGGCGGTTACTGGGTCCGACAAAATTATATAAGAGTACCAAATGAAAACGCAACAAAACTTAGTTAATTTTGTACTTAGTTGCTCTTTCACTAAATATTTGCTATCTATATATATAGATGATATATTTTCCATCTTTTTGCTTAACAATTCTAGTTTCTCCGCATTGAAAGCTCTCAACATCTCCTCGGGCTCACTAATCATAGGCACATGAATTATTTTCTAACGCATCTCCAAGCATTGTAAAAAGTTCCTTTATAAATTATTTTAATTATTTAATATAGTCATAAAAACCATTATGAATATTAGAAAATGGTAATTGACAATAAGCACAAAACTTATATGAAGACTAGAAGCCTAATGATGGAGTTGACAATTTTTTTTGTGTTAAAAAAATCTATACTTTACTAAATATAAACAAGAACTTAAAAGATGGTTTCAGTAGTGGCTTATTGATCGATAAATATAATTATATTGAATCAATCCACATAGAAATGTTAAAAGAATAAAAATTAAGATTATTACAAAGAGAAATTACATGAAGTACAAAAATGATAATACAAGTTATATTAAATTAAAATATCTGATTTGTCTTCTTTTTTGGTGGGTTTTTCCCGAATTCGACGTTTTAGTACTCTTTGTAGCAACCTTGGTCGCTCCTAGTCCGGCACTTTAGCGGGTTCATCTCCAGCTTGACATCATCCAATTCTAAATCCATCACAACAACCTCATATGCCCGAGACAACACAGATCAAATCAAGTCGCCATCAAGAAAGGCTGCAATCCTAATTCATCGTGTGTGGATGAAGATAACCGTACTCGTACCTGATTGTTGGGGTGGAGCTCCCTACTTCCTATTGCGGACAATGACATTGTTAAGGGATCCAACTTGTCCATGAGAGGATGCTCGATATCCCCAGTGCGCCTACCCGCCCTCATATGCCCGAGACAGGAGCACCCACCTGCTCATGTCGGTGTGGCTCCTATATATCTTCTTGCCACATCATCGCCACGTCCATGGGGCTCCGCTGCTGTTGCGACGTGCCCACTCAATCTCTGTGACAATGTGTCCTTCACATGCCAATAGTCCTAGCACACAAGAAGTAGGTGAATGACTCCTGCATGCACCAGCGCGGTCCCTTCTGCCTAGAGATGTAGAAAAGATTTTTGATGTCATTTGTCAAACGACACTATCAATTAGTCCTAATTTCCATGTTGTAACATCCTTGCTTGAAAGCCCTAGAAGTAACTACATGCACATTGGTGTTGCCTCCATCACTTGAAGTAACTGTGAAAAGCAAGTGAAATTCAGCCTTGATGCTGTAATCTAGTGGGCTTGTTCCACGATACGAGAACTCATTTTTTTTGGATTAACCACCAATGTGAAGCTTTGTATTTGGATTGGATCAACAAATGTACGTCATTGTTTAAAGTCGCAGCATTCCATCCAATTGTGGTCGATCTTTCGATCAATCTACCAATCTAGCAAGCTATAGCATGGATGCATTTAGGATTTTATGTGTTGTGCCCCACAAATATTGTAGAAGAACTCGTTCGTGCATTCAACCAGACCCATTTCCAACCACCACAAACATCATCCTATCCTTGGGCAATCATACAACATGACAGGCTTTTCATTCTCACATATATCCTTTGCTCACTCTGCCTACCTGAACCCCTTCTCTCAAACCACCCACTAGCACCATTGTGATGTGTGCACGCACTAAAACTCTCCATCACTGCCCTACATCGGTTAATAACTCATCCACAATTTGTCTATCGATACACTTTCTTAGTCTTGCCTACCCGCCTTTCTCTCTTATAACCCTTAAAGCTAACATGGAAAAGGAGCATCCTATTAACCCTAAATCATAAAGTTTGGCCCTAATCGATCCCGATGACCATGAGCTATGATTTACACTTATGAGGATGTCTAAATTGGTGACAACGACTAGGATATTAGGGATCGCAGATAGAAGGAGGCAAAAGAAGACGCGACAAAAAAAACAGTGACTAGAGTGAAGAATCCAATGGTCCTAGTCACTATGAGTGTCAATCATGCTTCTTTAGTTGAGAAAAAAATTATTGGTAATGTAAGGAGGAGAATGGATAACCTTATGATCATTAGAGTCATTGATTTGCACTCCTAAATGCAAATCTTTGACGATTGATGATGATTTTATCTATGTTTGTCAATTATTCATGATTTCAATGAGAATTAGTAATCCGATGATTTTTCTAGCATTGTATTATATATTTATAGCTTCTCTTATGGTGATGAGTGCTGAAATGTAGAAATTCCATTAACTAAGTAGTTATATAAGAACTTTTGACAATGCTTTTCATATGTTTCTTTGGCTACGCTGACTAAACTTTAGGCTCGTTCAGATAATTTTTTTATAATAAGTTGCAATAACCGGAGGGAACAACCTAGTATTTATTTTTTAAAAGTTGGGTAGCTGAATAGTTTAAAATAGGTTATATGTTAATTTCTGTTTGTCATGAGAGATCGAACGTCCTTTTGAAGGTCATCGATCCAAATTCTCCAACAAAGTCTATTTGAACAGCAGAAGAAGTCCACAAATTCGGAGAAAACTTAACTTCTTTCCCCACTGGAAGTTTGAAACCCACGACGCTTGAGAGCAGGCTTCTCGTTCTAATTCATTCGAAAGCTAACTGGATCATGCATCCTCTCATGCACCGTTGGGCGGATTTCGAAGTTGGATGATGAGCAAAATTTCAAATTAATTAGCCTGTGAAAACGACGACACCGACAGAACAGCGACAAGTTCGTTCACATGCACCTAACGTGAGGAGGAGTAGTGACGAGGAAAACACATCGAACGCGCAAGGCATGCATCCGAACCGCAACGCCAAACATTGGCACGAACAAGAAAAGCATGAATCCGCCCGGATCTCGTCGATCGATCGGCACATTCCACAATCCGCTTGCTGCGAGCGTCCAACCGATTTATCAGTTGCTGTGTTTTCCGTGCACGCAGCATCAGGCCGCGAGCTGAGCCGGGTGCCGCGGCCTCACGCTTTCAGTGTGCACGCATGGCGCGTCGCGCACGCCGCAGCGGCATCGGCATCAGCAGCGCCGCATCATGTATATATATATAGGGACCGGAGGAGGCGCCATCAGTTAAGCTCATAAGCTCACATTGGACGACCGACCTATAGTGATCGAGAGACGAGCTAAGGTAGCGAGAGATGGCGGGCTACAAAGCGCCGGGCAGGGCGCTCGGTGTTCTCCTGGCTGTCGCCGCTCTCCTCGCGGTGGCGGCGAGGGCGGTGGACGACGAGCACATGTACCACTGGAAGTGCTTCAAGTCGTGCACGGGGAACTGCCGCGACGACGACGCCGTCGTCGTCCAAGGACGGCTACCACCCGGGGACTGGAACGTCTCCGGCGGCGGCAAGTGCAAGGGCAAGTGCCTGAACGAGTGCTTCGAGGACCTGCCAGTCCACTGCTACCACCAGTGCGTCGTCACCAACTGCCTCCACTTCCCACCCTGTACGTGCTGCACAGTCAAGCTAAGACAATAATTATGTATATATGCATTGTTATTTCTGTATATATGTAAATCCATTTTGCCCGCAGTTAGCAAAGAGAAAACGACGTGCCTGAAGAGCTGCTGCGACAAGTGTTTCCACCCGCCAGCGCCTGGTCCTGGCCCCAAGCCGCCTGGTCCTCCGAAGCCGCCTGGTCCGCCGAAGCCTGCTCCTCCAAAGCCGCCAAAGCCTGCTCCTCAGCCGCCTGCCCCGACGAAGCCCAAGCCACCGCCGAAGTCACCGACGCCCAAGGGGCCGCCACCGCCCAAGAAGCCGTGTCCCCCCGGCAGCGACGAGGTTAAGGCCGACAACAACAACTGATACATGCGATGGATCGACCAGTAATCATCAGAATAATATTAACTCATACACTACTACTCCGCATCAAGTATATACGGCGCTTATGTACGCAGTGGGAGAACCAGTAAATTATTGTTGCTAGCAAATTAAGGAAGCAATGCTATCTCGTTGCTGTAAACTGGCATACGCCACACTTATGAGCAAGTGCCTGATAGTAGTTCTATATAAATGAATGCTATATATGATGTACTGAAATTTATGTTCTATATAGTGCGCACTGCGCAGAGGCACAATGCGCATATCTTATGTATGGCAATATAGCATACATAAGTATTCAAGTTTACCTGGTCATTTTTTCCCTCTTCTGTGAGAACTCTCATGATCTTTGATGCACACAAATCTTTTCTTAAGAGTGTGCTATACGAGAGGAGCATTGATGCACACAAATCAATGCACACGGTGTTATGTTTGGACAAAAAGATGGTAGCATAATCTGAATTTTAGTAGGCCTCACTAATCATGATGGGCCTACCCATAGGCCTAAAATCTGGCTCGATTTAGTTGTTTTTTTAATAAAAATTTGTTGTTCCAATATATATTCTCAATACGAGTCTTTATGGTGGCAAAAATTTGTCTTGAGTGGTTCCTAAGTGAGTTTATAATGGAGTTCTGCATTTTGATTATTATATATAGAAAAGAACTTTTACACTGTGATGGCATAGACGCAGCCTTAAAAAACAAGGTCAAACATTCGAGACACTCCAGAAGCAACCTATATTTGTACCACTGCACCATGGCCAACACAACTAACCCCAAGTTTGACCACTCATCTTATTTAAAAAATTTATACAAACATAGTCAAATTTAAGTCATTCTTAAGAACATTTGGTTAATAAAGCATGCCACAACAAAAGTAGTGATATTTTGCACAAATTTTTTAATAAGACGAGTGGTCAAACTTAGGATTGAAAAGGTCAAACGAACTACAATTTAGAACGGATTTAGTAAAATTATTTTAGGAAACACAACTAGCAATTAATCAGGATACAAATCCAAAGTCAGTTATGAGCTCATGTGTTTGAATTGATTTATAAAACCATATGTTGCTAAACTTTTTTTTTTTTTTATCGGTGGGATGACTGCTGGATCTTAAATTATGAGGTCCTATGTTTTTTTAAAAAACAAATATTCAAAACGGGTGCACATTGTGCGCCAGTTATTAATCATATATAGCATAAAAAAAAATTGCTTCCAGGGAAAGAAAAAACAAAACAAACAAAACTGTACATTATACAAGGTACAAGTCTTTTTTTTTTTTTTTTGAGAAGTACAAGGTACAAGTCTCAGCATTACGTTAAATACCCAACATGAGGCCTCTGCAGACATGGCGTGGATGGAACCATCCGAACTGATGTGGCTCGCCGTCTTGGGAACCAGAGCGATGACATGTCACGGTTGTTACATGTCTCTGTCTGGGTGCATGCAGTGCTATCATGTTTCTGCAGCACCATAATGTATGGTTTTTCCGGTGTGATGTGGTTGTTTAATTATTAGAGTAAATTGTATCTACTGTACAACAACTATCCAAGTGGATGTATTTTAATACAACATCTTGTAATTTGTTTGATTTAATACATCAACTATCTAGGTGTGCATGTTGGTCCAACATCTTCTAATCTGTTTAATTTGGAGCAAAACTTGGATCATTGGCACATATACGGTCCAAACATATATAGTAACAATATGTGTCTTTGTACACTCTGAATCCCTATCATAGACCTATATATTACGTCTCACTCTCTAGACCTTTCATGATCCTTTTGACGGTGCAATTGCTCTATCATTTTTTTTATTTACTACATCATCTTTTTTTGGGCTTACTACGCCCTTTAAACCATAGCAACCGTTTTTTTTTCTTGGCTTGGTAAATCCATACAGGAACTTGATTTGTCCAATTATAATCGAAACCAATCCAAAACCAAATTCCGTCCATTCTTGTTTTTTAAAGGAACCTTTCGAACCTTGATTTTTATGCTATGGACAACCATATCAATTTTAGCAAGCCATGAATAACAATAGGTTAGGGATGAGAAGGGATGAAATAAGCAATATTATAATATAGAATGAAAGATAACTAGTTTGATATTTATAAAATGAATGGACGCTTTTATATTTGGCAAAATCATAAATGGTGTATAGTAAATCACTCAAGCCGAGTGATGGACGAGAATGACGAGCGTACAGATTCGTAGCTTCCAATGACCGTAATTAGGAGTGTACATAGACATATTGATACAATGCTTGAAGCCTTGAACCATATGGGCGTGTTTGGTTGGGTGGCTAAAGCCTAGCCAGGCTGTAAGGAAAATGGACTTTCGCCCATTTGGTATGGATGTTGGTGTTTGAATGACAAACATGACCAAATGACACTAATAAGTTTGCTAGTGTTTATTTTGTAGTCTCACATGATATAAAACATGACTTGGACTAAAGCGTCGTGCTCATTGAAAGACCCCAAGAATCAAGCAAAGTCCAAGCATTGAGATGGAACCGAGCTCGAAGCGAAGACCATAAAAAAACAAGATGAATGATGGGTCTTGGGGCCAGCGGACGCAAGTAGTTGACATGTCCGCTACTCACAGTGCGTCCGTTGGTTGTTGATGTGCATCCGTGTAGGATCCGATGGAAGCCTAGGGGGGGTGAATAGGTCGACGCCTATAAATTGACCTGTCAAAACTTAAACAAGGCTGTCAGTCCAGTAGGTGCGGCACTGTCGCTGTGACAGAAACGAAAACAGAGAAAATCACTGCAGGAGGTGCGGCACTGCCGCGTGTATGAGCGGCACTGCCACGTGTTACCGAAACACAGTGACACCAAAGTAAATCTGAGAATTGGAGATTGATGCTCGTGGCTCCTCCTTGTTCCTGCACACAAATACTTCACAGAAAGCTAGCCAAATGTGCCTGAAACCGGCCAACAACAAGATAGATCGGGACGAAACCCTAGCTTACAAGAATATAAATGCAAGAATGTAAAGAACACACGTGACACAAGGATTTTTCCCATGTTTCACCGTCGCCATACAGGCTGGGTTACCTCCACGTTGTTGAGGTTGCCACACAAGGCTTAGCTTGCCACAAAGGCTTGCTTTTTCCCTCGTTCTCAAGTCTAGGGAGCTAACCCTAGAGATGTGCGGTAATGATTGATTTTGCGTGAGGTTACAAACCTCCCAAGGCTGCCACATGAAGGGGGCAAGCTCAAGGGCGACGCTGTGGGAGGGTTGTGCTGCACACGAAGGGATGTGCTGCCTCCACAAATTTAAACGCCTTGATCCGTAAAACACTGTCATCTAGCTCAAGAGATGCCTTTGGATCTGTACATCAACTCCTTATTTTATTTCCTGCATATCACCTCCACAAATAATCTCATTAGTCCCCTAATTCAGCGGTCATCAACGCCAAAACCCACATAGAGCTTGATTGCACTTACAATCCGGAGCCGACTGGAAGATTTTGGGTGACGACAATACATTCAGCTGACGTGTCCGGTGCTAGAGGGGAGCTCAGCGTCAGGTACTTCGTCATGACAACAGCGTGTTCAGTGCAGACTCAACTGACATGTCTGGTGTTGAATTTTAGTGTTGGGGACCCAACTGGACAGGTAGCGGACTTAGGATCCGAGCATTCGCTGCACACTGACAAAGTCCAAAGACTAGCTGGCTCAAACGGTCGGGAGCGATCCAACGGTCGGCAATGGTCGGTTTGGCAGCTGATGCGTCCGCTGGTGTCACCTATGGGTTTGCTGCCTATCAGACTAGTGGATTTTGCCTTCAACGGCTCTATTCTCACTTGGCCCTATAAATAAACCACTCAACAAGCCATTTGAGATGTGTGGGAGTTGAGGATCATACCAAGGGTGCTTGTTCACCATTTTAGAATTCCCCACATACATAGTGCTTAGTGATACACTTGGTGATTGGCATAGGTGCTTTGCGAAGTGCTTAGGTTGATTAGACGACCGCTCATGCCCTTGCTCTAGGCTTAGGCTTAGTGTTTAGTGATATTTGTAAATCTCTCAAGAGTTGTACATCGTTGGGCTCTAAGTCTTGCGAGACCACACCAACCGCGATTGTGGTGTGGCCGCCACCATGTACCAAAAGAAACAAGGCCCGAGGTGATTGCCGGAAGCTTGATAGTGAAGACGGCGGGGAGCATCCGGGAGAGGCTTGCCGGAAGGCACGTCGGAGACCCACTTGTGCGTGGGGAAGGCCCGAGGCTATCCACGGAGTTATCCGACCAGGAGTTGGGCCCTTGCAAGGGATCCCTTGTGAGGGGCTCCAACGAGGATTAGGGGGAAGCTTGCGCGCTTCTTGATACCTCGGTAAAAATACCGAAGTCATCAACGAGAGTTTGCATCTCAACCACCTTTACCTTTCACGTTATTATTTCCGTTACCTTTATGATTGATTTACCTTTCCTAGCTTAATTGATAGGCTAGTTGATAGGATTGGAACTTAGGGTGCAAAACTCTTTTGTACGGTAGAGATAGCAACACACCTAGCAAAACCGTAGTTGCACATATAGATGGTTTACTTTACTGCAATAGGTTTTGATTAGGTGAAGTTAGAGGCCATAGTTAGTAGTAGTTTTTTATAAGTTGCCTAATTCACCCTCCTCTTAGGCGTCACAATTCCCTTCACAGACCAGATTGGGCTCAGTTTTTAGTATTTGGTTGCCTATACTCGGCATGGGGCCTGGCTAGAGGGAGCTAGCCATAATGGGCTGGCTTGGCCCGAGAAAAATGGATACCCCGACCGTTTTCTAGAGCCAAGCTTGGGCCAACCAAGAGCTTCATTCTCCTTACCTTCCACGTGTGCTCCCCGTGTGGTGAACTCCTCTCGGACCTCCTCCTCGTCTGCCGCGTCCGCTGTCCCCCAGCAATGGCAGTGGCGACGGGGACAATGACGAGCTCGTGGTCACGGCGGGCACAAGAGGAGCAGCGGCGGTAGCCGCCCGTCCACCTCCCATGGCGGATTCGCACCTCCTAGCTGTGATGGCGGAGAATCCAACCCTCTAGGAGCAGTGGCGACGGTAGCCTTGCCCCTCAAGGCAGTGACGATAGCAGATTGGGCCGTGACCCCATTCCTCTATGCGGCAGCACACCTACAACGATGGCGGTTGTTGCGACTCTCTCTGAGGATGCGGACGCGACGTCTCCCACAGCCCCGACCGCGCACCCCATCCTCCCGAAGCGCGCCCTCCATGGCCCCGTGGCCGCTTGCGGCAGGTGTCCCAGCGCGGACGCTTGCTCTGCCTACTCCCTCTGCTAGCTTGAAAGGTGTTTGATGAAATGTCTCAAAGGTGGTGAAGTTACCTGACCAAAGAAGGGGTGGCTCTATTGTAGCCAATCCAGCAACCAAACATAACTCGATGTTGACCTGGAAAGTGTTGGCAACCAAACAAGTTCATCTTGGCTTGCTTGAACGAGGCTTAGTTTTGCTAGCCTGGCTTAGTTTTGCTAGCCAGTCGCCCTATATACACCAGTGATCCAAGTTCTAATATGATATTAAACAGATTAGAAGATGTTGGACCAACATGCACCCACCTATATAGTAGTTGTATTAAAATGAACAAATAAGATGTTGGACTAACATGCACTCATTTGATAGTTGTTGTATAGTTAGTGCAGTTTACTATAATTATTACTCGGCAGGTTGACATGCATGTAAGCTGTGCATGCCATGTTCCTTGAGATCATCAAATGAACTTTTGATAGGAAAATTCCTGGTAATTCTATTGTTGGTCATATCAGATATGCTTTCCTTTTGTTTCTTTCTCTTGCTATGCACATGACCAGAAACTAATGTTTTGATACTTCATCTTTCAACAGTAGTAAGTTGTATGGAAATTTGTATGGTTTTGGCCTCGGTTTGCACTTAAGAATTGGACCAACTCCTGTTTTTATTTTCTCCGTCTGATAAAACTTGCGGCAGAGCTTTTCCCCGTCCTTTTCAAGAAAAAAATGTTTGACTTGATAAGCTGTGAAACATGGTTCTGGAAGACAGAAGTATCATGCCCAAGAAAAGAAAGCAGAACTGAAGATTTGATAGAATTGGTTCAAATAACGATATGATAGAGATGGACAGCATTTATATCTACTCCGATTAATACAATATACTCTTGCATTGCATCTATATTAAGATATTCATACACATCGTGTTTACTAATCAAGAAATGCAGGACTCGACTCCTGTGTGTGTGTGTGAGTGTGTGTCTGTGTGTGAGAGAGAAGAGTTTGCAGTACTTCATCAGTTATTCTCAAGAAGCATTTTGATCCAAAGCTGGGGCGCCCTGGGGGTTGGCGTCTGAGATTTAGCATCACATTTACTTCTTCATTTCTTCTCAATACAGTAGCATACATCGTTTTTTCCTTCTGGAAGATCAAAGATGAGGAGCTCAATTGCTGAGAACGTGAGAATATCAGTTGGCCCAGTCTGTGTGTCGGAACTGCTTGACACACTTCCTGCATGCTAGCTACAATACTGCAGCCTCATGCGCTCCACACGCCCGCAAATGGCGCCGCATGCCTATCGAACAGCACAGGCACTGCAGGCTCCGGCTACCTCGAGCTAAGCTAGCTCTGGGGCAGCACTACATATGCGAGTAGCTCGGCGCGAAGCCACAGGCACCCATCGCCACCGATTCATCGTGTTAATTAGCTGCACCTCCCCGGCCGGCCTTGGAGGTCGGTCGCTGCCAGCAATGGCGTGCTCCAAGGCGGTGCTGCTCGCCGCCCTTCTCGCCGTCGCAGCGATCTCCTCCGCCGTGGCGTGGGAGGACTACGACCACCACATGTACCACAAATGCTACAGGTCCTGCATGAAGAAGTGCGACGATGACTACGACGACGACGACGACGACGACGACGACGCCTTCAAGAATGGCATCCGCCCCGTTGCAGTCTCCGTGTCCGATGATCACGACCACGACCATGACCACGACCACGACGATCACGACCACGACCATGACGACCATGACCATGATGACCACCACCATGACCACGGCGCAGACCACGACGACGACGATGACGACGACGAGGATGACGACGACGATGATGATGACGATGATGACGATGACGACTACGGCGAGTGCCGGGTGGAGTGCACCGACCACTGCATCGACCACATACCTGGCATTTGTTACCACCACTGCGTCACCCGATCCTGTGTCTACATGCCACCATGTACGTTCTTCATCAGTGCTAGGATATATATACTTATCAAGTCCTATATATACTCCTGTCCTTGACTCTGATGATGCATTTGTTGTGTTTCTATCCACCTACAGACCAGAGAGTGGGTTGCTTCCAGCGATGCGGCCACAGATGCTACCACCATGGACACCATCATCACCACCATCACCATCATGACGATGATGATGACGACGACGACGACGACGACGACCATCACGATGGCCCAACGCCGAAACCACCCAAGCCAGGGCCAACGCCAAAACCACCCAAGCCGGGGCCAACGCCCAAACCACCCAAGCCAGGGCCAACGCCGGAGCCACGGAAGCCTATTCCAACACCGGAGATGCCGCCCAAACAGCCTAGTACCCCAAAGCCACCACGACAGCCGGCACCGCCGAGTACTCCAAAGTCACCACCGAAGCCATCGACGCTGCCTAGTACCTCGAAGCCACCATCGAACTCGGTAGCGCCAAGTATCCAGAAGCCTGCACCATTGCGTATCCCAAAACCACCACCAAAGCCGACAACGTCTAGTACATCGAAACCAGCACCAGAGTCAGTAGCACCCCCGAAGAAGCCAGCACTAGAGTCTGTAGCACCCCTGAAGAAGCCAGCACTAGAATCAGTAGCACCCCTTAAGTCACCATTGAAGCATACTAATCCATCACCAAAACTGACACTGCCCAATACTCCGAAGCCACCACAGAAACTGGTATCATTCCCTAAACCGAAGCCACCGGCACCAAAGCCACCTCATATGAATCTGAAGCCACCGGCACCAAAGCCACCTCATATGCCACCGAAGCCACCTCATATGACACCGAAGCCACCGGCACCAAAGCCACCTCATATGAATCCGAAGCCACCGGGACCAAAGCCACCTCATATGACACCGAAGCCACCCAAAACAATGGCCACCGGCACCACCAAGCTAAAAGTGCCTAAACTAGGACCGAAGCCATCTCACCGGATACCCACCTCAGGCGAGCTACGTACCCACAACAACAGTTGATGCATGATCGGACGACATATACATGCACATGATTAAACTGAGGTTGTTACTGAATACTTCATTCAGTAGAAGTATGAGAAGACTATATCCTCAATTGATCGATAGATGTAAGTTGGGCATAACCAAAACCTGATACAATAAGTCTAGCTAGTTCTATTTGGGTCATATATATATATATATATATATATATATATATGTCTGCAAGCATGATGTACTGAAGAGTAATATTAGAGGATAAGAATTGAATAATCGTATGTTCTGGATGTTTTATTTCACATATGTATATGGCATATGTTACGAACGCGAGTAAACCATGTGTGCATAACAGAGCCACCTAGGATTATATGCTTTGTTTCTATCCTTTGCATATGCATGAAATATTTGGATTTACTTTATTCCTTCTTTATGCCTTGATGGCTATTTGTATTGATCCCGAAGTGTATTGTGTGTTGTTCCCAAACTACATGCGAACGGCTCATGTGAGACCGAACATGCGTGCTGCCTAGTGTAGCAGGCACTCGAAAACACCACGCGCTTCACGCCCAGACTATGGCTGTTCGATCTCAACACCCGTACCCCTCATCCTTATCGATCGTGCTTATTCCGCCATACCAAATTAAACCAAGTGTGCCAAGGCCTATTCAATCCAATGGTATAGGCAAGATCCGTAACTTGGAGATTAGAACATCATACGGATCGAAATAGGGAAGAACTAAGAAGCTACAATTAATGCATCAGAAAGAGGAAACATGTTAACGAACCAGATCGATTCACAGCTAGCTACCTCCTGTCTACGACCCAGATGTGGAACATGGCTGCATCTTTATTTGCGCAAGTGAGTAGTAGGAGCTTTGGAGGAGATCTCGACTCCCACAATCTCGTGAGACTGAGTGCCGCCGCCCCTCCGTCGCCACCGTTGGTCCCCCTCCCTCCTTCCTCCGGCATATTGGCCGGAGGCCGGAGGGAGTGGGGATTCATTGTTTTCAGTAAGTTTTCTCCAATAAATCGAGTGGGTCTCTCCATGCCAAGGTTGGTTTTGGTGATTTATCTCCTCTCCGGCAATGGCGAAGGTAGGGTGCAATTATTTTCTCCATGGCGGCTCCGTTGAAGATGAGGGCGACAAACTGTGGCGTCAACATCCTCATCGGCATGACGACATGGAGATTTTTATTTCGGACGGCGACATCACGGCGGAGATCATGCCGCTGTCATGAATTATTTTTCTCAGTCTCTTCTCCATTTTTATTGTGGTTAAATCTGGCCACGATGAAGGATTTGGGAGAAAAAGTTTCAGATCAGTCTTTCTCATTCTTTGGTGGCAAAGAAGAAGAAGAAGGAAGACATTAGAAAGAAGAATTTTCTCAACTCCGCCTAGGTGAATGTTGGTCGCCGTTCGTTGGACATCTGTTCTTAGGCTTTTTGCCGAAAGTGTTTGCTTGTGCGGTCATCCATACTACAAAGTGTCGTACAAGTTTGGTTTTGAGATTTGGAGCTATTCAAAGCGTGGGTACAATTTAGATGAAATTAAATTTCTGGATTTTTATTGTAATCCAGAGTGTATGTAACTTGTTGATGTACACAACTTTTATCTAAGGCAATTGCTACGGTACTCCCAAATGACTGTGGACCGTCCATTTTTTTCCGATCGGACGGTCACGATCATCTATTACCTCCTAGGAGGTAATAGTATTTATTGAATTCTTATTTTACAAAAAAAAAGGGTAAATAAGGAAAGTTTTGAATATAAAATTTCTTTTTTAGATATTGTTGATGCATGCGTAATCTGTACAAGACAACACATGCGTAATCTGTACAAGGCAACTCATGCGTATTTTTTTTTATTCTTGATATTCATTGCCTTATAATTGTATACCTCATGCATGTGTTGTCTTTTATTATTATTTTTTATTCTTGATATTCATTGCCTTATAATTGTATACGCATGGGTGTGGTGTCATGCATGTCGTGTGCGTGTTAGCAGGTTAGGAGGGTGGTGTGTCATGAACGTTTTTTTTTTGGAAATGAGTGTCATGCACGTTAACAGGTTTCTAGCGTGGTGTGTCATGCACATTTTTTTTTGGAAATGTGTGTCATGCACGCTAGAGTTAGATATAAGAGTACAAGGTGCATAGATGCTAAAAAAGGAAACAAAATGTGTAACTAGTTTGTTAATGCATATTAGTGTGTGTGTGGTTAGGTGTGTTGGAAGAACACTTATTTTTCTTTTTAATCCATGGCAAAAATTTGTAACCTGTCCGTTCTCCCTCATATTAACTCGAATGTGATGATTTTTTTTCTAAATTTTTCCAAAATCATGATCCATCAAGTTGTTATGCTCTTACCGCTATTGTCTTATTCACCGTTTCTTGTGCACATTTTGAAATTCAAATTTTAAAAATAACAACTTTAGACATCATTTCGAACACTAAATGACTTCATCTAAAAAAATCATAAACATAGAAGTTGTATAACTCATGACGATGTACAATTTTTATTTTGGTCAATTCTTCATTTCACAAAGTGATAGTATCATGGTTCACAAAATCTAAATAGCTCTTATATAGTTTATGAAACTACTAGAGAGAGATATAAGATTTGTGAACGATGTTAGTAACACCGTGCGAGATGAACAAATGACAAAAATAAACATTGTAGATCGTGAGAAGATATAAAACGTTGTAGTTGACAAGTTTTTTATTTGAAATCATCTTGTTATTCAAAATAAGTTTGAATTTTTAACATTCAAAATTTGATTTTTTAAAAAAGGCCTAGGATGGAGAAACAACTAAAATAAACATTGATCCTGAGAAGGAATTAAATTTTGTAGTGGACAAGTTTTGTACTTGAAACCATCTTGTCATGCAATACTATATTTGAATTTTTCAAATTTGAAATTCAATGTTTAGAGGAAATTCAATGCGAGGGGGATCTGGCGCTGCTCTCTGCGCTCTCCATGATTTGCTCAATCGGCGTTGTTCTCCTGGTCCCGTCTGCGCGTTTGGAAGGGGCGGGCATGCAGGGGATTGACTCCGTAATAGAGGCATGCGGGATTTTCTTTTTTCTTTTTCTTGTACTAGTTAAATGCCCGTGCGTTGCTACGGGATAACTAAATTTTATAAAAAATATAGATCGCATGATAAGATAACAATATTGTGAAATTAATCAATGATAATAAAGTAACATTTAATCCGAACACGTAAATTGTTTGTAAAATTAACAGTCCACGGATACCGTGGTGCCTCAGGCTCATAAACTCTATTGTATAGACTTTTTTTATTGGTGCATAAAAGAAATAGATATCGGAGATTTCCCTATCGCTATAAAACATTATCTTTTTTTTTTTTTTTTTTTTTTGAGAATGACACAGTACAACGCAGACGCTCACAACACGCACGCACACTCACCCTATGAACACACGTACGCAAACCCTACCCCTATGAGCACCTCCGAAGGACTGAGCACCCAACAGATCTGGAGATTCTCGAAGTCACCATTGGCGCATCGTCGTCGACGGGAACGTCGCTTACCACTTAATGCATAACGCCGGAAAATCCTAGGAAAATCCCGGGAAAAGGTGCGAGCACCAGGATTTGAACCCTGGTGGATAGCGTCCCACTGGACCGTCCTACCATTGGACTACAAGCCAATCATGGAAATTCATAAAGAAATTCCACATCTCCATACTATCATGTACACATGATTCAAGTACGTATATAACCCAATTCAACATATGTATAAAGTGTATGTAGCCTGTTTATATTATCTTTGAATCGGTGAACTAAATTCCCTATAGTCATTTTTCATTGCACATCAAGTTTTTATGCATAATGAATTTGTAAATTAGTCCGGCAACCTTGTGTTGTTTAAAATTTTAGCCCCAGTTGTGAGGAGGGTCGCAGGCAGGGGCAAGGCAACATACCTAGGTGGGTCGGCACAAACTTAAAAAATCTCCATAGCTGCATTTCTCTATTTGGCAAAGCAGATTGCAAAACACTTAGCTTAGAAATTAGATCATTTAATCAAATGTTAGATTAGCCATTACGAGAGAAGATTCAACTAAACTATTTCTTGTGCTAAAAACACTTTGATCGCATGATTATATAACAATATTTCTTGTGCTAACACTATGGGAAATAATACTTGGAGCGTCCCAACAACTCTGTGAAATCGGTAGGCGAAGAGAGGGGCTGAAAAGATAAACAAATCCTTAAAGTGACAAGCTCCTCCCTGCGTTCATTTTTCTGTCACTCATCTCTCCGCGTATGGAAATAGCTAGCTAGGAGTTTCTTGTCGAAGACGTTATTACCATTGATTTAGTGAAGCTATAAAGAGAAATTTACCCTTCAATCAATAAAGTGTGCTCTTTTTTTTTTTTTTTTTTGCGAAACAATAAAGTGTGCTCTTGGAGCTTGGTATATTTAATAAGGGTATACCATAGGAAAGATTATGGCTCATTAGCATAACTGATTTATAGAAAAGGCATTATATATAGCAAGGAAGTGGCCATAAAGATGGATGGATACAACAACAGATTAGCTTACAGAAGTGATTTGAAATTCGTCAAATTGTGCAAAATAAAATACATAGTCGATAATCAATTTCTAGAGTATTATAGTTTTACTAATATTTCTCAGTATGCATAGTGGAGGAAAACTCAACATGGGCCCTTTGCCTTCTTAGCAGCTTCCCTAAGCCTTTCCAGTGCTAACTTGTCCTCGCTCAGATAGTTAGCAGTTAACCAAGTAATTCTACAGGGCACTGGAAGTATCACCATTGGTTGCCTTGACCTGAAAAGGTGTAGCAATTAAGAATTGCAACACCTATTTCAAATTTTGCATAGAGAATCTGTACATGATATGAGAAGAAAATTACCTGAAAACTCCATTTGATATCTGAAGGATTGACACATAAACACCAGTTGGACTTCTTGTAAAAAAACTCCATTTACACTGACTATCATTCATTTTGTCATGAATCATAACAAAAACTACTTCAACCGGTAATAACATGAAAAAATGTCCAAATTCAAACATAGTGTTTGGTTTAGATGAAAATTTTTGAATGCAAAAATAGGTTATAGAGCAGTTTGTCATAAATCCAAAAGGGAGAAAAACAGTATCACAAAGTATGAGGTTTTTGGGGAAGTAAATGTTTTGATAGAGTAGAAATAGCCAAAGTTCAGGCCTTTAAGTCTACTTTGATTCCTCCTCTGTAGGCTTTTCAACTTGGCCTTTCTACTTCACTGAACTGAAGATATGGCAAGGTACTGATTGCATATGCAGTATTTGCATGAATTAAGCTAGTCGAGAGAGGTGCGGAGCACATACATTGAGGATGTAGAAGAAAACATCATGCTCCAGCACACGCTGGATAGCTCGATATCATGGCTGAATCGATTGACCTTTCGAATAGACATAATTGTATGTTTGAGTTAGCATGATTCTGAAAGCAATGTATGCATTACCATGGTTTAGTAATCTAAAAAAATTAATTGCAGAGGAGCATCTAGCTGATGGTACTTCATAGCATGGTTCATTTATCTTGGAAAAAAATACACAATAGACCAGCTGCTAGTTGATGGTTTATTTAGCTACATATTAGCATGGTTCAGAGGAGCATTCGGCAAGGGCGACGGTGCAGGGACGCTGTTCCGCCTCCGCCGCAAAGATGTCGCACGTCGTGGAGGACGTGGCGCTCATCGTCGAAGCGGCGGTTCCACGGGGATGTCGCGGTTGGTGCGGCGTCGGCGACGGCGCTCGTCCCGAATTTGGTGGGAGACGAGTGTGGTGAGCATGGGAGGCGAGTGTGGCGAGCGTGGGAGGCGAGCGATTGGGAAGGGGAGCTGATGGTGCGGGAGGTGCGGTTGGTTTTTTAAGGAGGAGCGGGAGGTGCGGTTGGTTTTTGTTACGGAGAGAAGGAGCGGGCCTGATAATGTTTCTTTTTTTTTCATCCTATAATTATGGTGTTGCATGAAAGGGCAAGGTGAGAGGGTCAGGCTTTCCTTTTTTTCTTCTCTAATTACGTTTCTTTTTTTTCATCCTATAATTATGGTGTTGCATGCCTTTCTTTTTTTAGATCACGCTGTTGCATGCAAGGGCAAGATGAGAGAGTCAGGCTTCTTCTTTCTTTTTTTTTTTTCTCCTCTAATCACGTTTTTGCTCGGAGAGGGATTTTTGTTTTTTTTTCTTTCCTTTTCTTTATTGCTTATTGCGTGCATGGTGGAGGGAAATTTTGTTTCCTATTTTTAGGGGACGACGTGGGGGGTCGCATGGAGGGTGGTGGGCGGACAAACCAACGATTGTCGCACCAAAAGAAAGTCTTACTTTTATTCTTTTTTATGTTGTAGAAATTTATTAATTCATTCAGTAATTCATTAAATGGTAAATAATGGACGGTCCTGATCGATTTGAGATCTTACCTCCTAGTAGGTAAACGGAGTACCTGAGCATTGCCCTTTATCTAATACATGGTCTTCTTTCTTAGCAAAAAAAAAAAAAGACTCCCACAACCTGGCGATTTTGTTGACGCCATTGTTGGCACAAAGCACTCCTCTCATTGGCGATTTTGTTGACGCCATAGTTGGCACAAAGCACTCCTCTCATTTGACGATGCCAGAATAGACAACCATTGCTTGGTCGGATCCCCACAACCATTGCTTGGTCGGATCCCACAGCTGGATTCGGCACCGGCAGTGGGCAATCGGCAGTGACCCTCACAAAATCCGGCAGCGTGGACTGTCATTGCTAGATTTGGCTTCAACAAATGGAATATGTCGATAGCGATAAGTGGTAAAAAAAAAACAAAAACAAAACAAAACAAAACAAAATCCCTGGGCAAACGGCAATGAGCCATCCACATGAACCGGCGGTGGCACTCTCATCACTACCGGATTTGGCTTTAACACGCTGCCTTCGGGTCTAGAACCGACATGTTTCTTAGGGTTTGAATTCAAGACATCAACATTATTCACATTCTCTCAACTAGCACACACACCAACTAATTAAGCTATGCAACATATGTGACTATAATATAGCTAACACTATTCTTTTAACTACATAATTTTGAATCTTATATTGTATATTTGGTAGTCCAAATTATTTCAAATGAGAAACTTGTTAATTGCAAAGTTGTAGATCCCATCCAGCACTGCAATTTTGATGTTGACTCTGTCTTTATTCATCATTGTTAATCATCTCAAATCTCATCCAAAAATTTATATTGAATATTTAGACTTGAACCATCTGAAATGAAAAAGTTGCCAACCACAAGTTTTTAGATCTCCTTTAACTCTATCATTTTCACATAGGGAGGAGAGAGAGAGAGGAGGTAAGGATGGGCGTGACTCGTAATATTTGAACAGTTACAGTCACCTAGCATTTGATGCGCGTTGCCCATAGTAATAACAAGTGGGTTAATTACGAGGTATGTTGTCCCCACAAGCCATAGTACAATGTACTGTAAGCCGCATTTGACGACGTTCAGACCTTGAGCCACGCATTTCACGACGTGCGTTCAACACAACTCGAGCAAAGTAGCATTTAGGTCCAATTTGACAACGTTTGCGAATCTCAAATTTGGAAAAATGGTCATGCTGGTTTCCCAAGGACAAGGACACCCTAATTCCCAGTACATGATATCACTAACTTGACTGTGCCAGTTGCATGAAGTTGATAGGAGTGGTGTACTTGGACGGTCCATCGTAGAACGCTCGGGCGATGAGAAACGCCGTCCGCTGTGACGGATGCAGACGATCCCAGAACACATGCTGGTCACGGTTGACGCAGAGCGTGGAGTTGCGCGTGCACCACGCCTCGGCGCCCAGCCGCCCACCGCCGCAGCACGTGCTATCCACGTCGGTGAACCCTGACGCCCCCCGGGTTCGCCAAGACGTCCTCGGTGAAGCCGAAGGAGTCGCCGAGGGAGTAGACGAGGCCCGGCAGCCTGGCGGCGAGGTCGGCGAGCAGTGAGCCCAGCCTTTCGTTGAAGCCGGCGACGACCTCGTTGAGGATGTCCAAGCACGCGCCCGTCGCGCTGAGCACGCGCTCCCCCGGCACGCATCCGAGCAGCCACACGTTGATGACGGCGAACTTCCTGGCGCCCAGCGAGTACAGCTCCGTCACGGCAGCGGAGTAGTTGGAGATGAGGCTGCCGTAGAGCGCGGCGGCGGCGTCCCTCCGCTGGTCGGCGTCTGACCTGTTCCGCGCACGCTCCGACGCCGCGAAGGCGTACAGGTCGTTGTTGCCCATGCCGATGAGGAAGATGGACCTGGAGATGAGTGGGTTCGCCGTGTTGGCGCCCACTGCGGCGACCATCTTGGCCTTGGTGGCGCCGAAGTACCTCACCTCCTTCGACAACGGGATGGTGTTTCCGGCGTTCTGCATACATGTAGAGTATATATGTATGGGCGTTCGTTAATTACAGTGGATTACTAGTTTGATTTGATCCGATCGACGAACTTACAGTGGAGTCAAGGATCCCAGCTCCTCCTGAAGCATAGTTGATACCACTGGTGAGAGCGGTCTGGACCAGATGAGGGCCGGAGGAGCTCTGTGCCAGCGACAGATAGGGAGGAGGGCTAGACGCGAATCCCATGTTCTTGGCTGCAGCAGACATCAGAGCACTACATGCTCTCAATCAAGATATGAACTGATAAATGCTAGCTCAGAGAATCAGACAAAATCCCCTCTTACCGACGTAGTCGGCGATGTTGTAGCCGTTGCTGAACCTTCCGGTGGGGATGGAGCCCGGGAAGTCGACGCCATAGTAGGGGCTGTTGGCCCTGCCGACGGCTGTGCCCCGCAGGTAGTCGTTGTTGCCGACGTCCAGTATCGACGACCCGAACACGAACATAGCCGGTGGCCGAGAGCGGACGCCGCTGCTGCCGACGGCGACGGCGCCGATGAGCGCCTCCTGCATACATATCACGAGGCACAGCAGAAGAGCCCCCATCTCCAACAACGTTGTCTGCTTCTAGGCTCTCTAGCCCACTCTTTTCTATGACAAGCTAGCTTTGACTTTGACTGCCTATTTTGCTGTGACTTGTGACTCGGCATTCCTCAAAAAATGGGGAAAAAAATCGTGACTTATCTTTTGATTTGATTGAAACTAAAAACGAGACAACGATGGCGAAGGGGGTAGGTGTCGGTGTAGACTTGTGTACTGCGCACAAATAAGGCAGCCACGCACTGACGCAATCAGTATCATCCATTGCCTGAAAACGATGCAGCTAGGATAAAACTGCGACCTAGGAGCACACTATATATATCAGCCAGCCGATTGCGAACGCATGACTTTTCACAATTTCTAATAACATGATTATCCTAGTAACAAGGACAAAACATCTTATGTAATTTTGTTTATATAAAAAAATGAAAAACGAAAAGGAACCAAGGACTCTAAAAAAACGTACGACATACGACGGCCCAACTATCACAGAGAGATGGACCACAGAACACTGAGCCTATCTGGGAGTGCTGCATAAACACCTACAGATGTCAATTCCAAGCCCCGCTCTAAAATTGGCCTCTCATATAGAACTGATATATGTGTTTCACTTGCAGCTTCGCGCTCCAAATCTAAAAATCCAAAGTTTTGACAGGAATGGCCCTGCTGAGACTCGATTCATATGTAATTATAAAAAAACTTTTAGGGTGATTAAAAAGAGCCATGGCGTTACGTAGGGTAGGAGTACACGGGACCTCCCCGCGTCGTACCCCACGCGGGCGGCTCGGGGAAACCCTAGCCGCCGCACCGCGCCGCCTCGAACCTCCCTTCCCCGGGCCGCCGCCCGCCCCGACCGACGCCGCCGGCAAGGCCGCGCCCGCCCGGGCCGGATGGCGGCGAGGCCCTCCTCTCGGGCGGTGTGGCGGCGCGACCGGTAGCGGGCCCGGGCGGCGCGACTTTGCACGGAGTCAGCGTGGGGCTCCGCGAGGCGGCATAGCGAGCGCGCGTCGGCGCTGGTCGGTGGCCCGGGCGGGGCGGAGGTGGCGATGGCGGCGAACTCCGCGTCGGGCTCACCCCGCGTCCTTCTCTCCTCGCCCGGTGGTGCCGCAGGGGCGGCCTGCGCCTCTCGGAGCCACAGGCGGCCGGATCCGGCGCCCGGCGGCGGATCAATTCCTCGATGGGCGCAGCTCCGGCGGCGCCGACCATGGTGGCGCGCGGCAATACGGGCTCGGCAGCGAGGTTCCACCTCCCTGGCGGCCTGTGGTTCCCAAGCAGTGGCGAGATCTCCTTGAGGCGTCGCGGACGACGCGGGCGGCGGCAAGTGGTGCGCAGGCTTTGGGCGGAAGGCTTAATTCTAACCCATGGTGGCGCAATCGACCGTCCATATCCGGGCGCGGGAGAACCCAGTGCGGGCTGATCCGGCGACCCCAGGACGATGGGCGTCGCAGTACGTCGACCATGGTGGTGGTGTTCTTGGGCGGCGGCGATGGTGAAGCAATCGGGTTGGCCGTATCGGGGATGAACCCGGTGGCCGGCCATGGTGGCTTCCACAACGCTCGCCAAGGTGGAGGAGTCGTGAAAAGGGACGGCGAGGGATGGCAAGTGGACGCCGGCATTTGTTTTCCGTGATCTGTAGTTCGGGCGATGGTGCACGCCGGCGCTTGGCGATCGGCGTGGCCCGTGGGGACATGGCATTGGCCTCTCACTACTACGACGGTGGTGACGCCCCGAGAGCGCCACTTTCCTCGCTGGAGGCGCTGTCTTTTTCAAGTGTGGATCTCTACGGTGAAAACCTACACCAGTTTGGTGGGCGACGATGGCGTCTTTGGATGGCATTTTTCGGAGAGACGTCGCTGGTGGAAGATCTCTTGGATGTCGGCTAGCGCCGGCATCAAGGTGGTGGCTCATTGCACACACTTATAGGGCCTTATGCTGATGCCATGTTACATGATCTGAAGTCTCCAATGGTGGATGAGTTTTAGTTATTTTATTTTTAAAGTGCACTAGTGTTTTCGGGTGATCTGTCTTACCTGTAACACTATTTTTCAGTTGTAATTTTGTTGGCCTGATGCATCCTCGGATGACTGAAGCCGGAAATATAATTTCCATTATCTAAAAAAAAAGAGCCATAATATAAAGAAGATGAAATGATATAGATAGAATATTTAGGGGCCAAAACAAAACAACAAACAACACAAGGTGTCACTGAGGAGAAGGTCAGGACCATCTTCAAGCGCGGCATGCCGCCGGCTAAGCGGCGCCGTTTCGAGTTACTTCTCGATGGAGCTTTTGACCTCTCCGCTATGGACCTCAATCTCGAGGTGATCGCCGACGAGGAGACCTAGTCCGGCTTACGGTGGGTTGGATTGTCGCAAATTGGTCAACATGTAATCCCAGATGATGTATCCAGTAGTGGTTAGGTTTTGCGTTGTTAATGGTTTGGTTAACATTGCTTCTTGTTGTTTGAACTTTATTCTACTGAATGAAATACGGCAAGAACGACGCGAAAAAAAAAAAAACACAAGCAGCCATGGTGACTTGGTCATCCTCTCTTGGCTAGCGACCGGGGCAGCAGTAGCGGACCCGACTCGAACAGAGCCCAGGCAAAACTCAAGACGCTTACAAAATTATGTGTCTAACCTTTCTAATACAGGGCAGAGTGACCAACTTCTCTACATACGGCGTCATCGGAATACGGGCGACAGCCTAGGGTCGACGGTCCGGGGTCTGCCAGTGCGGGGTGGTGTGGACATGCCGACACAGATACTCCCTCCGTCCCACGGAGTGTGTCGTTATAGAAATGGGCATGGGGATTAAGGAGGTAGGCACACAGGTGGCCTGACACGCCAGTACTCGTATGCTCGACCTGCACGCCATGTGCTCTGTCTCGCTCTCTCTCTCTCTCTCACTTCCCTATTTCTTTTTTACACAAGGTTCGTTCCCCGGGCAACGTTAGGACGACAGACGTTGCGCCTGCTCATGTGCAGGCCACCCCCGCCGCCGCATCCAAGCTCAGCTCCTCGTCCACGCGTCCCAGCCGAGGCATGCTCGGACGGCTGGCCTTGTCCACACGGAGCGTGGCTGCCTCGACGCCGGCGGAGCTCGCCCCGCATCCAGCCGACGGAGCTCGCGCCCAGAGCTAGGGCTATGCCTCGACGGCAGCGGCGGGGCCAGATGCAGTGGGGTGTGCGTGGCGGGCCACGCGCTCCACATGTGGCAACCACGAAGCAGGACGAAGCGGGTCAAGGCAACCACGCCGCCTCCATCCCGCGCGCGGCCATGCCGCCCGAGCTGCCGCGCCCATGCCAGCCCCCCAGCCAAGGCGGGTAGGTATGGCGGTGGATGGAGGAACCGAGAGCCCGCAAAGTCTTATCATCAACACCGTTAAAGTTGAAAACAGACGGGATGAATATCGTTTCGTCCGCAGAATCAGATACCGTGTTTTTTCCGTCCCTTTTCGTTTATTGTGGGATAAATGTAAAAACATGACCGAAAAACGAGGTGGAGTAAACCGTGAGTGGGATCGAAAACGGTAGAGAGTTTTTCCGTATGGATTTATGGTTTTCCGTTTTTGATCCCGATTATCCCGCTGTCCCTTTTCATGAATACGGGATAGGCAGCCCAGGCCCAATTTGGCCAAAAATATAGAAACTGTGTTGTTGGTGGAGTGGTGGCGTGGAGCTTTGTTCCATGAACTGTGAATGAACTCATGCTATTGGTGAATGTAGGAATATTTGGTGACCATTCATCAATATTTTTGTGGTGTGTTCATTTGCTATGATTTGTGAACACATATATTGTGTCGTGACTGTTGTTGTGACCTTACTCTCTCCTATTATATGCGATGAAATGTTCCGACTTGAGTTCCCACTTAGGGCCTGTTTGGAGGAGCTCCGGCGGCTCCGGCTCCGGCTACTGTAGCACCACTGTGGAGGAGCCGTGCGAAGCTTCAAAAGTGTGGCTTCTCTGGCTCTCCTCTACTGACTAAAGGAGCCGGAGCCCCTGCAGGAGCATGTACAGGGCAGCACAGTTCCGCACAGGAGATGAGGAGCCGGAGCCGGGCGGGCAGGAGCCCTGCCAAAGACGGCCTTACCGTTCGTTTCCATCTATTTTTCCCATCGTATTTACCTGTTTTCGCGGTATCATTTGTCCCATTACCGTTTTCGTTTCCGACTGTCCGGCTCCCGCTCCTATTTTCGTTTAAGAATATGAAAACGAAACCGATAGAGCGATTTTCTATTCATTTCCGTCCGTTTTCAACCTTAAACACCGTGGCTCAAATCCTCTCCATAAATACATGTATATAAACTCATACTTTTGACTACTAACCAAAGAAAACATATTCTAATTGCTCAAATGAAAATAATCTTACTCGCTTTGTTGTGAAAATATTTTCTTTGTGTAGTAAGAGCATCTCCAAGAGTTCCTTAAATCCCTTTCTAATCCTTGGCTTTTAGTAAGATGAGAAAAATTCTTCTTCAACAACTCCCAATTTATCCTCTAATCTTTTCGAAAAAGTCACCTTGTTCCGCGTAAAGTTTTGCGCTTCTAAGTCATGCGTGTCTAAAGGTGGAAGGGCACGGAAAAATAAAGACCAGGAAAGGATTCCTGATGCAATTGTACAAGGGATAAAGAATATAATAAGTGGTTAGGCTAATTTGGAAGGACTGGTGTAAAATTGTCTTCTATATTTTTGGAGTAGATTATTAGAAAATCTACCTTCTTTATCCCTTTCAATATTTTCTTAGGAGTTGCAAAAACGATATGTCAAAATTTAGATACTTTTGAAGATGCTCTAATGTCATCTTTCTCCAATCACAAGTAACTTCACAATTTTTTTTCTCACTTGTACCTGTAAGTGAATTATATCTTTTAAGTATTTAACACTAAACCAACTGTCATGTGCCGCATCGGAGGGGTCACCCCCGCCGCTTAGGGCCCAAGGCCCAAGCTGCGGCTTGGCGTCAGGTGGCGGTGGCCGCCCACCGTGATTTGCGTCATCTGCTTCGCCATTAAGTAATGGTTATTTAGGAAATAAAATAGAAATATTAAGTAATGGTTATTTAGGAAATAAAATAGAAATAAAATAGGAAATCAAATCGAGATTTCTTTAGATGCACGTCTTCCCCGGACAATAAATACGGGGGACTTGTAATCAGTTGAATCAAGAAGAAAAATAAAGGGGTAACTCCCAACAGCTTAATCTCTCCCGCCCTAGGCTCTCTCTCTCTCACCCACCCACGTGCGCCGCGCCACCTCTGGTCACGCCGCCGCCGTTCCGCTGCTGGCGGCCGCTCACGCCCGCCCTGCTGTCGCCGCTCGTCCTCGCTACCCTCTCTACGCCGCAGCTTCCTCGCCGCGCCGCCACCGCCCTCCCGTCTCTACCAAATTGCAGGTGTTGCCCCCAGGCTGCTACGCCGCTGCCGCCCGCCGAAAGTCAGCGGCGCCGCCGGCCACCAGCCGCCGCCAGGCCATCGGCGCCGCCCGTAGCGCCCCCTCTTCTTCCTCCTCTCTACGACCCCCAATAGCCCTAACCACCATCTACACCATCATCGCCGTCGCCAAGCCTGCGCCGACGCGGTCTCAAATCGTCGAATTTAACCGATCCATGACAGATGGTATCCGAGACCGGACGATCCAACCACGCTGCCACCATCAAGATTTGATGGCCTTCCGCTGTCGCCTTACCCGGAGATGATCATGGAGGCCATTTACACGCTTGGACCCGAGAACGCCGGGTCGACAAAGCCGTGATCCTCAACTACATCAAAGATAAGTACGGCTCCAGCCTTCCGGGTCCATCACTACGCAACCCTGTTAGGGCCACCTCTCCCGCATGAAGGTCACCCGTGAGCTCGATGACCACCTCGACGCCCCACCATGGGCGCCACCGACAACAACGGTGCTCCCACGGGCGCCGCCGACGTCCCCTCCACGATCACCGGCGCTACAAGCAACAGACACGCCTACCCCGAGGATGCCCCTACTGTTGTGGTTCGATTAGATCAGATCAGGAGGCCACCACCGATGTCCACCAACCGCCGATTTAAAAAGCCTACCCAACTAGGCCAACGCCGTGAGACTCAAAGAACAGTCCGGATAAGTTCCAACAACACCAAAGAACGCCATCATCGACATCATGAACATCGGGAACGCCAACGCCACTATGGCGACACAACGACGCCAACCGACGCCGACATCGACGCCGCTGACCCCGACATTGACGCCGCCGACTCGACATCCCGACAACACCGGGCGCCATAAACAACAATGACGTCAACACCATCGCCAACCAAGACATCACACGCTCCACAATCCACCGGTACCATCGGCGACATCGACAACGACGGCGACAATGACAACAACTACAAGGGCACGAACAAAGATGACCCCCCGGCCACCAACAGCGACACTACCAGCACGACGGCGTCAACCCAACGGACGCCGCCACGGATGAGAACACCGACCCCCAGGCGCCACCGACCCGACGATCGTTCACCCGCCGACATACGACAACAACAATCTGCTACACCTGGCTGGACATCCTCCCGACATCAACAATGGTGGAGGACACCATCAAGCAAGCTCTAGATCCAAAGAAAAGCACCATCATCAGTACCACGTCGTGAGAACATCGGGTACACCGCTATACTTCTGACAAGAGCGGCACTCCTCCTTCTTTGGTTCGTCTACATGCCAACCCAGACGACACGGGAGTACTGGGACACCTCTACACGGTGTCTTGCTCGCAGCTTCAGGCTGCCCATCAACGGCGACACCAACGACTACTTACAAGAACCTCGACGGAACGACGCCTTGATCGACTACACCTATGGCCCCGACACCTCCGTCAGGAACATGGGCTTACCTGACACCATGACGCCAGGCAACAACCAACGCGCCATCGACACCTCGGCTATGGCAGCCTGAACGACTACAGAGACAAATCAGTTGGCTCCCTCGTTCCGCGATGACATATATGCCCAAGATGATTCTCGCCAACAAGCCTCGGGCTGCAATGCACCAGGAGGCGCCCTACATGTTGGGCATGATGATGCAACTCACCCACCTGTTCGACGCTCCCGTCTCTTATGAGGTCCGCAAAGCAAGCTCCAACTCACGAAGCTGCACCAACGGCGACATGAGGTACATACCGCCCAGATCAACCCCCTACCTCGTCGACCTCGTCACTACCCCAAAGGCCCTCATCCTTCATCAACTGGCAACACGGATCAACGACAGCCTACTTCGCATCGCAGGAACCATCAAGCTCCAACCAGAAGCAACAGCTTGGACTCCAGCAATGGAGATCGTCTTCCTCGGCAACCATCGTTATTACGTCACGACCTTATCAAAGGTACTACGGGATGTTCTCCAACCAACATCAGCAAAGGTTAGCATCTTAGCCCAGCTCATTCCCTCGACACAAGTGGAGGCAACCATCTTCAGGCCAAGCTTCAATCGCCCGCCAACAACGACAACCGTGCGAGAACCACAGCCGCGAGGACGCTATTTGTCGGGGAAAGGGAGGAGGAATGTCATCTGCCGCATCGGAGGGGGTCACCCGCCGCCGCTTAGGGCCCAAGGCCCAAGCGGCGTCGCGCCCTGGTGGTGGCCGCCGCCGCCACCGTGATTGCATCATCTGCTTCGCCATTAAGTAATGGTTATTTAGGGAATAAAATAGGAAATCAAATCAGAGATTTCTTTAGATGCAAGTCTTCCCCGGACTATAAATACGAGGGACTTGTAATCGTTGAATCAAGAAGAAAAAATAAAGGGGTAACTCCCAACAACTTCAGCTCTCCCGCCCTAGGCTCTCTCTCTCTCTCTCACACCCGTGCGTGCGCCGCCACCACGACGCTGCCGCCTCTCTGGTCACGCCCGCCCGCCCGCTGTCGTCGTTCGTCCTCGCTACCGTCTCTACGCCGTAGCTTCCTCGCGTCGCCGATCACCGCCTCCCCTGTTTCTACCTCGTGCAAGCGCTGCCCTAGGGCTGCTTAAATTGCGCGCCGCCGCCCCGCCGAGCCGCGCGTTGCCGTGCAGCGCGCCGCGCCACCAGCCGCCGCCGCCGCCGCTCCCCTCTTCTTCCTCCCTCTACGACCCCCAAGAGCCCTAACCACCATCTACACCATCATCGCCGTCGTCAAGCCTGCCGTCGACGTGTCTCAGATCGCCGGAATTTAACCGATCCAACATTATCCAAATTTTGGTATGCTCACGTATGGAGAGAGAGAGAGAGAGAGAGAGAGAGTAAATACTGTGTCATGTGCTTTTTATGTGTTTTCCAATCTTCTTTTTGAAGTCCATTTATGTTGTACTCTCTCCATCTCAGAAAAAAATATTTGAGGATTCAAAATTCGCTGAAGAAAATTTAGGACCTGTCCTGTTCTCACTCTGGGAAACGAGCCTGAATCAGGCATCAACGCTAGACGATTTCGAGCACCTGGGTTTGGAATTTTGGATCCAGCCCCCCAGGTGAGGGTGGCAACCAAACAACCTCTAGTGTTGTACTCTTGGACATTTCACCTTTGGTTGGACCTATACTATATCAAAAAATATCAAATAAAAAAATAATATGAAATTTCAAACAGAAGTGGCATCCAGAAGATCGGATCGGCGGCACAGACACGAATTGGAGCCTAGAAGATAAGAATGACATTGCTCCAACCGCTGCCGACCGGCACGCGCCGCCCCCGAAGCAGGCAACCGCACGCTAGCCGTTGGACGCAGCAACACAACACACACAACTCGCCCGCACGCTTACGCGCACACGCTTGTAACTCCTGTCTCTCACGCTCCCGGCGTGAGTGACACCACGCAGGCTTTGCCGGCCGGAAACGCGCGCGCCGGCTTATAAGAACGGACGCGAAGGATTCTGCAGCCAGTGCGAGTCCAAGTGAAGTGTGAGCGGCCAGGAATAGTGTGGAGGAGGAAGACTGCAGGGATGGCTGCCGGACGAGCGGTTGCGGTGGCAGCCATGGTGGCGCTGGTGATGGCGGCGGCGGCGCTGCCACTGCTCGCGGATGGCGGGTACGCGGACTGCTACAACTACTGCTTCAACGACTGCGTCTCCAAGGACAAGTCCATGAGGGAGTACTGCAGCTACGCCTGCGACAAGACCTGCGCGCCGGACGCCGCGCTCATGCGCCCCATCGCCGGCTGCCAGTTCGCCTGCGTCAGGGACTCCTGCCACCGTCGCCGTGCAGGTAATCTTGGCGCCATGATGCATTTGTGTAGTCTGTTACAACTTGAGAGTGAGAGAGTTCAATTTGAGACTTTGAGTACGCATATATGTGTTTCATTTACATGTGGAATCACGTACTGCATGATATGACGACGATGGCCAGGATAACCGTCGAATGGTTGGTTGGTTGGTTTGCAGATGGCAACGACATGAAGGCCTGCTACGGGCAATGTTACGACGGCTGCGAGACCAAGGCCGGCCTGCCGAGGCCTCTCCGTGCAGGCGGTGGCGGTGGCGTTGTCCGGCCAGCGGCGTTGCCGGATCACCCATTCCATAAGAAGGAGCAGGACGCTGTTGGCCGGCGGCGTTGCCCGATCATCCATTCCACGAGAAGCAGGACGCCGTGTGGCCGGCGGCGTTGCCCGACCACCCATTCCACGAGAAGCAGGACGCTGTCTGGCCGGCGGCATTGCCGGATCATCCATTCCACGAGAAGCAGGACGCTGTCTGGCCGGCGGCGTTGCCCGACCACCCATTCCACGAGAAGCAGGACGCTGTGTGGCCGGCGGCGTCGTTGCCCGATCAGCCATTCCACGAGAAGCAGGACGCTGTCTGGCCGGCGGCGTTGCCGGATCACCCATTCCATGAGAAGCAGGACGCTGTCTGGCCGGCAGCGTTGCCGGATCACCCATTCCACGAGAAGCAGGACGCTGTCTGGCCGGCAGCGTTGCCGGATCACCCGTTCCACGAGAAGCAGGACGCCGTCTGGCCGGCAGCGCTGCCGGACCACCCGTTCCACAAGAAACCGGAGGATGATGTCCGTCCGGCGGCGTTGCCGGACCACCCCTTCCACAAGATGCCCGACGCGGTGAGGCCGGCGGCAGGAAAGCCGGATCCAGGAGACGTCAAGAGTCCGGCATGGGGCACCGTCCGCCCCTAATCGTCGTCGGAGAGCGACGTCGCCCGCCGCCAGCGGCGAATGCCACATGCATATGCATGCTCGTGGCCCCCGTATGTTATTCACTATGTATTAGAGGAAGTGTGTGATGTGTCAGACGTACTACGACTGTATGCATGCCTATTCTCACGTTTATGCATGTGGGTATTAATAGTGGCAATTGATGGAACGAGGATGATCATGTTCGAACAGAAGGATAAAATAGGTAGCGAGATATGAACTCCACTAAAGTGGCGATGCCAACTAACACTCATCTCCTAAATTCTTCTACAATGTAGCGAGATATGAACGTGTCTTCTAAATTCTTCTACAATGTAGCGAGATATGATCTTCGAAGAATATTCAATGAACGGTTACGAAATAGGTGTGCAATAGAAGAACTGATAACCTTTTAAAATCATTCGAATGAAGATAAACTTTTTATCAAGTCAGTTGTTACCGCATTATTATACTAAGTTAGCATAACTCGCAATCAGCGGCGGCAGCACCCAACAACCCGGGCTAGACCTACTCAAGATGTGGAACAACAACAGGGGAGGGCACACAGGAGAAACAAGACCATGGCACTAGCTGGACTCTACTCGCCGCGGTGGCGCCCTCAAGAGGGTCACGGCGTCAACGACGCCGCCACCACCGCTCTAGACACCTAGAGCAAAGGCTTTCGGCCAGAGGAGATTGACAGGACTGCGGCCACGTAGTTGGGAATATTGACGCCCCTAGAGGGCGAACGCACCAAAGGCGTCGTCGTCAATCGCAATGATAGGGTCTTGCACGGCTTTCGCCAAGCTTCCCAAACTCGTGGACCAGAGACCGCCGAAAAGGAGCCCAGGAGACCGAACCTTGCAAATACGGAGGAAGTTGATGAAGACGACGAAGACGAAAGCAGACGACGAGGAGGCGATCAGGCCCCAATGACCAAGATGGCCGAGGGGCTGGTACTGGATTCGGGCCGGGCAGAGGTTGCCAGCCTCGCACCACCAAGAGCCGGGGTGGTGGGGGGGGCGGTGGGGGTCGGCTCGACCAAAGGCCACCCGAGCCCGGTGCCCCGCCGTGAGTGTCGCCGACGCTTCCCAAGGCCGGATGGCCCCCGCAGTTGCACTGTAGCCACCGATCCGGTGGAGGAGAGGCCGGATCAGCGTAGGTGGCGCGGATCCACCGTCCCGGCGCCACAACTCCCAGAGCTTGCACCTGGTTGGGAAGAGGGGTGAGGGGGGGGGGGATGGAGAGCAACACGTGGGCGGGCCGACGCCGAAGGCCGGAAGAGGCGTCGGCGGCCGTGGCGCCGCCGGCTAGGGTTCCGCCCCCCAAGACGACGCTGCCAGACGCTTGGGCCCACCGCCGCGCCATGCACCGGCACCACGCCAAAGGCCGACCGCCACGGGACGACCATCGCCGGCCGGGGGAGGGGAGGAGGAGGGGAAGAGGAGATCCGGCGACGAGCCGAGCCCCCGCGCGGCGAAGCCCGCGACCGGTTCCCCCGAGCGAAGAGCCCCGCCGCGGCCGCCCTAGGGGCCGTGACGGGCTTCCCCAGACCCCGGGCGGAGGCGAGGGAGGGGAGGAGGTGGGAGCGGGTGGCGGCGGCGGCTGGCTTTCCGCCTCGGTCGCCCGAGCGAGTGTCCCCCGTTGGCGCCCGCTCCGCCGACCGCCTCCTTGGTGGTGCCGAATATTTTATGCCGGTGGTGTTTCCACCGCCTGCAGCCATCCCCTCCACGGATTCCTCCCCCGCGGGGGCGGCGCCGTATGGTGGTACGTGGGCCTGGATTTGCTGGAGGATGGCACCATCGGTGATGGGAGGTCGTCGTGTCCGCTGATCCCTTGCTTGCGTGTCTGCCTTCACTCTTAGTCCCCACTTCACCCCCCGTGGAGCCGCGTAGCTACGAGGAGTGGTGGAGGGCCCAACGGCAATGGTGAAAACGGGCGAGTATGCTGCCGGGCGGGGGGTGCAGATCGGGCGTCGGGCTGGGCGCCTTGCGGCCTTGTCTAGACTTCTCTCGATCGTGCTAAGTTTTCTCTTTCTTTGATGTATCCGTGGATAGCCACCTCCCTCTCCAATGCAGAGAGCTTGTTGTCGCCTCGGGCCGAGGTCGTTGTACGGTTTTAGTCCGGTTTTCCATAATTTAATCGAGGGTTTGACCTCGTTTTCCAAAAAAAAAACGAGGTTATCACCGTCGGGGACCTAAATATTGGGCCCCGAGACATTCTCCAAACTATGAGAATCTGCCGGCCCGCCAAGGCCTAGTAAAACCTAGCTTCGCTATCATCCCGCCTGCGAGGGACGGCCCGACGGACGATGGACCCGAGGCCATTGGCCACGACGCTCACATGACGACGTAAATCGCTTCCACGGACGCCCACAAAGCGGCCCAAATGGAGTCATCATGACGCCAAAGAGCTTATTACGCGCCACGGAAGGACAAGGTCAGGACCTCTACAAAACAACGAACCATGACGATCCACGCCGACGGCAGCCAAACCATGGCTCGGACTTCGACCACGCATCTCCGTTTAGGTCCGAGGCTGGCCTAGCTCACCCGGCCCGGAGAAATCTCCGCTTCGTCCGAGGGTGGCCTAGCTCACCACCCCCGGGCGCAAAAAAACTCCGCCTCACGCCCGAGGGAGACCAGCCTCCATCCTCGGGCGAGGCAGCCCAACCAGCCCGTCTAGGGTCGCCGACCCGGGCGTGGGAGGTTCCGTCCCGAGGAAGGGAAACCGCCGCATTCAATGCGATTGACGGGCAAAAGGCGCCAAGTTACATCGACACGCCCAACCAAATCGAATCGACCAATCGCCTCCCCCAATCCGACCGATGGGACGCAAAGCTGAACTGACATGTTACGCCACCCCGCACGGGAAACCAGATGACATCGCTCATTTCCCGTAGCACCGTCAAAACGCCACGCTGGGCCGCACTGGCACTTGACACGCATAGCCAGCGACCTCTCGACCGGCCCTCGCCATGCGGATTGTGAGGGACGCCACAGACTCCGGGGCCGCGCCAGGGGACGGCACGCCCACCACCAGTGCGCAGGTGTGCAACAAGCGTAAAGTTCCGCTTCCTCGTGATCGGGCCGTGACGCCACGGGCGGGCGAGAGGAACGGGCTAAGTCGGCAAGGCTCCGTCCACCCGGATCGAGCCGAGCCCCGCAAGGCTGGCCCCCGGAGCGCCCGACGACAACCGTTGCAAAATCGCGCCCCGCCTACGGGAACGCATAGAAGACCCGCACCGCGATCGCAACCGAGGCGCCCGACCTCGTGGACGAGATCGGAACGGGCAGCCGGCTCGCCACAAAGGTGGCTCGCCTCGGGACGACAAGCGTGACGAGGCGCACGTGCGTCGAGAGGACCGAGGGTACCCCCGATCCGCCCGGCCTCGTGCCTTCACCGTGTGGACATCGGGAGGGCACCACTCCTCGCACGCTTTCAGCCCCCCGAGCCATCTCGAGAAGTACACGGAGAGACCCGTCCCGAGGTATGGTCGACGACTATCGGCCGGGCATGCCACCATAGGGGCACACGATGACAAAGTGATAATCAGAAATTTGCCCCGACCTCTCCGAGAACCGCGTAGCTTGGTCTGGAACACCTTCCACCCAACCTCATATCAAACCGGGCGGATTCTGGTGAGAACCTTCCACGGTAACTTCCGTGGCACATACCTACGCCCGGGTAACTCGTGGGATCTCCGAAACCGCCGACAAAAATCCGACGAATCCCTGCAAGGCGACTACATCCGGCGCTTCTCCAAGCACCGGACCGAGCTCCCTAATGTGACGGATTCGACGCCATCGGGCCTTCTTGGTCGGGGCACCACTTGCCGAGACCTCGTGAAGAAGCCGGGCGCCGGACTCCCACCGAGGCAAACGAGCCGATGGACATCGCCACCAAGTTCGCTAACGGTGAGGAGGCCGCCGGGGCTCGCTCAATCGTGGCTCGACAATGGAAAGCGCAAGGAAGAGGAGCCCGAGGGATCGCAACCTCGGGGAGGGCAAGAAGAAAAAAGAAGAAAGATAAGAGCCGCAAGGGCAAGGGCCACGCCGCCCAAGCGACGATGAAGACATGGTGGCCGCGGCCGACGCGGGGCCCCGACCCCCGTCACAAGAAACCTTCGATGACATGCTCAAGAAGCCATGCTAAACCATAGCTACCCCGGCCAAGCATACCCTCGGGGGAGTGTAAGAGGGTATGCCAACATTTCGCCAAGCTCGGGGCCATCCCCGAGGGTGAAGAAGAAGAGGCTCCCAGGGTGGCGCCAAGGGCAACGAGGAGTTCCCGAAGGTGAATAATCGCTTCATGATCTTCGGCGGCAAAGACAAAGAACATGTTCGCGGCGACAAGCAAGAAGGAGCGCCGGGAGGTCTATGCCACGGAACCAAAGAACCCCGAAGCCGCGCAAGTGGTCGGACCGTGCCATCACCTTCGACCGGGCCGGATCACCCCCAAGACATCCCGAACCCGGGGCTTATCCATCGGTGGTGGATCCCATCATCGCCAACACTCGGCTCACCAAAGTCCTTATGGACGGAGGGAGCAGCCTCAACCTCATCTACTTAAGAAACCCTCGACCTCCTCGAGGTAGACAAGTCCAAGATCCCCGGGAGGGCCGGCATTCACGGCGCCGCCCCCGGCAGCAGCTAAAGCCCCTGGGCATCGACTTACGGGTTTGCTTCGGTGACCGAACTTCGAACCGGGCAAGAGACTCTCACATTTGAGATCCTTGGGGTCCGCGGTACTTACCACGCACTCGGCGGCCCCCGCACGCCAAGTTCATGGTCGTCCCAAACTACACGCACCTCAAGCTCAAGATGCCGGGGCCGAAGGGTGTCATCACGACCGCCCCTCACACCATCATGCATACGAGCGTGACGTGGAGAGCGTGGAGTATGCCGAGGCACTCGCCACGCCAAGGCGCCATCGCCGACGCAACGTAAGCTTTGACGAAATCACGATCGAGCATGAGGCCAAGCGCCGTGGCCTGAGCTTTCGAGCCCCCGCACCAAGAAGATCCCACTCGATCCCAAGAACCCGAAGGAGAAGCTGCCGAGCATCGCCCGACCTCGATCCGAATAGCCGTGCTCGTCGACTTCCTCCGCGCGAATGCCAAGACGCTTTTGCGTGGGGACCCTGGACATGCCGGGCATACCGAGGGATGTCGCCGAGCACTCCCTAGACATCCGGCCGGGCTCAAAGCCCAGTCATGCAGCGCTTGCGCCGCTTTGATGACGCCAAGCGGAAGATCATCGGCGAGGAGATCCACAAGCTACCGGAGGCCGGATTCATAAAGGAAGTATTCCACCCCGAGTGGTTAGCTAATCCTCGTATTAGTAGAGAAAAAGAATGGGAAATGGCGGATGTGTGTGGACTACACTAGTCTCAACAAAGCATGTCCGAAAAGTTCCCTTTCCTTTGCCTCGAATCGACCAAATTGTCGACTCCATCGCGGGATGTGAAACGTTGTCCTTCCTTGACGCTGTATTCGGTTATCACCGGATCAAAATGAAAGAGTCCGACCAGCTCGCGACCTGCGTTCATAACACCCTTCGGGATGTATTGCTACCTCACCATGCCCTTCGGCCGAGGAACGCTGGGGCAACATACCCGGTGCATGCAAATCATCATCTTCGGGAACTCATTGAAGGATCGTGGAGGCCTACGCCGGCGACATAGTGGTCAAATCCAAGAAAACGCCGGACCTCGTGGGCTTACCGGGGAAACCTTCGAAAGTGCCTAAACAAGAAGGGAGTCAAGCTCAACCCCGAAAAATGCGTATTCGGGGTCCCCGAGGGATGCGGGCGGGGTTTATCGTCTCTCAACGAGGCATCGAAGCAAACCCGACCAAGGTTGACGCGAATCACCAAGATGGGTCCGATCCAAGATCTCAAGGGAGTACGTAAGGTCATGGGCTGCCTCGGGCTTCATTAAGGTGTTCATCTCACGCCTTTGGGGAGAAGGGCCCGCCCTCTACCGGCTCCTTCGCGCAAGTCCGAAGCGCTTTGTTCGGACCCCCCGAGGCGAAGAGGCCCTCGGCAACCTCAAGAAGCTCCTAACAAAACCCACCGGTCCTAGTACCGCCAAACCCGGGAGAAACCCCCGCTCTTATACGGCCACGGCCACTACCCGGGTAGTCGGGCCGCGGTGGTCGTAGTTGAGCGTCGGGGAAGAGGGACACACGTTGCCGTTCAGCATACATTTACTTCATCGGTGAAGTCCTTTCCGACACCAAGACAAGGTATTCGGCAGATGCGAAGCTATTGTGCGCCATCGCATCGGGCACGAAGGAAACTTCGCCACTACTTCCTTGCGCACCGGGGGTTGCGTGGTATCCTCGTTCCCCTCGGGAGATCCTCCAAAACCGAGAGGCCCGCGGGGAGAGTGGCGAAGTGGGCGGTGGAGCTCATGGGCGAAACTATATCGTTCCCGCCCGCAAGGCGATCAAATCTCAAGTCCCGGCGACTTTGTGGCGAGTGACGACACGCCGGCTACCCCCCGCCCATCCAAGCCGAGTCCGACCATGTACTTTGATGGATCCATGATGAAGGCAGCGCTGGGGGCTGGTTTGCTCTTCATCTCACCCCTCGGGATTCACGCGAGGTATGCCATCCGGCTGCATTTTCGCCTCCAACAACGCCGCAGAGAATACACAGGCGCCGTCAACGGTCTCCGGATCGGGCGCGGACCTCGAATCCGACGGTTGGAAACCGTGGGGATTCGCAGCTGGTCATCGACCAAGTCATGAAGGCCTCGGCGTGCCACGACCGAAGATGGAGGCGTATTGTCGGAAGTGCGCAAATTGGAGGAAAAAATTCCATGGGCTTGAACACAAGCATACGCCGAGACGCTACAACGAGGCTCGCGGATGAACCGCCAAGGTCGCAGCAACCCGAGGTACCGTTCCCGAACGCCCTCACCCGAGACCTTGATAAACCCTCGATCAAGTACACCCCGGAAGTACCCCGGGGCTCACGAGGGGCATACGCCAAGCCACACCCAAAGCTATGGAGTACCTCACCCGAGGAGAGCTACCCGAGGATAAGACCGAGGCTCGCCCGCTTAGCCCAAAGGGCGAAATCCTTCACACCGATTGAGAGAAAGGGGAACTCTACAAGAGAGGAGCCTTGGGAGTATACATGCGATGCATACCCCTACCGAAGGCCAAGAACTTCTCGAGGACACTCACCGAGGGGAGTGTGGCCATCACGTCGCCCCGAGGACTCTAGTCGGTAAAAGTCTTCGAGCAAGGCTTCTCACCGTCCCGGCCCGGTGCGAGACGCGAACCAAGTCGTGCGTGCACGCAAGGAATGCCAATTCTACGCCGCAGGCGCACCTCCAGCGCCTCGCTAATCGCAAACCATACCTCTTACGTGGCCATTTGCGGTGTGGGGACTCGACATGATTGGGCCCCCGAAAAGGGCGGGAGGAGGACACACTCACGCCCCCTAGTCACCATTGACAAGTTCCCCAAATGGATCGAAGCTTCGACCGTGGTGAACCCTCACACGGGGAAACGGTGAAATTCTTTACGGATATCATCTCCCATTTCGAGTCCCCGAACTCCATCATCGCGGACAACGGAACCAACTTCGTGGGGAAGAAGTTCCTCGACTTTTTGCGACGACTATGGCATCCGAAAGTGGATACCTCGGCCGTAGCACACCGAAGACCAGCGGTCAAGTGGGGCGTGCCAACGGCATGATCCCCGCAAGGGCTCAAGCCGAGGATCTTCAATCGCCTGAACCAATACGGGGAAAAGATGGTACCAAGAGCTGCCGCCGGTTCTATGGAGCAACCGAACAACGAAAAGCCGAGCCACGGGTTCACCCCATTCTTTCTAGTCTATGGGGGGAGGCGATCTTGCCCACGCATTATTGAATATGGGTCCCCAAGGCCGCGAGCCTACACCGAGCAAGGCAACCAGCGGCGAGGCAAGACTCCATCGACCAAGTTGATGAAGCCCGAGGCGTTGCGCCTCCCGCACTCGGCAAGATACCAACAAGCTTTTGCGCAAGTATCACGCCAAGCGGTGAAGCCGGGAGTTCCAAATCAACGACCCCGTGCTCCGGTGAAGACAGACAACAAAGGGCGTCACAAACTCACGCCACAGGAAGGGCCTTATTTCATCGCCGAAATATTAAGGCCCGGGACCTACAAACTGAAAAACAAGAAGGGCGAAGTCTACTCCAACGCTCGGAACATAGAACAGCCTACATCGCTTCTACCCTTAAATTCCGCACTAGAAGTCAAACATCGTGTTTTTTTTTCACTCAATAAAAGATCTACATCTTTTTTACGAAAAAGTGCTTCTCGTGTAAACCTTAAGGGAGTCTTAGCCACGCCCAAAGACAAGACTAAAACTCCTCGGGGCTACATGGGGACCCCCTGAAACCCCCTCCCCTTCCTTTTTTCAAAACTTTTTTTTTTTTGAAAGAAAAAGTTTTCTTGGCGCATTCTCTAAACAATCGTTTAAGTTGCGAAGGTCGCCACGCACAAATCCAAAGCAAGGTAATCGAGGCAAACGGACGCCCCTAGCGGCATCCGTATGGGCTGCCCGAAGTGGCGCCCACGGTTACCATCTCGCGAAGCGGAGAAAGCAAGCGACCCGGCCACACAATAAATGAACAAATTCGAGAAACGCAACATAAACATAAATGCACCCGCCAAGGCCATAGACCTCGGGCGGCGCCATTGTTTATATACATCCATCTCACAAGCTCCAATTTTTCCATACAAGGAGAGGCAAAGGGGGCAGGGTGGGCTTCATCCACTGCGCCCCACACGGCAGCCGACGAGGAAGCTCGGGCGCGAGCAACACCCTCGACAACCGGCTTCCCCGAGGGAGGCGCCGCACCCGCCGTGCATCCTGACCGGGCGGTCCACCATCTCCGTGTCCGCCTCATAGGTTGACTCTATGGGGAGTACGGGGACACACTTCATCCTCAAGCGGGAGGCCAACCGGGTCGCGCCGCCCACCTAAGTCGCATAACGCCTCACGAGTCTTGGCGGCATCGCAAAGATCCCTCTCGGCGGGATCAACTTCCTCCCGCCGCCGAACCGAGGAAGAAGCCTTTTCGCAACGCCGCCCAAGACATTGACTCCATCGGGGGAAGTGAGAGCGAAAAACGGCCATACATGTCCGCACGCCGGACCCGGGCATGCCCGAGCTCCGACCGGGAGGTAGCCACCCACGGCGCAAAGCACATAAGGCGAGGCCAACCCTCCAGGCTGTCCGCCCCCCAAAGCGACCAACGAAGTCCGACACAAGGCCCTTCCGCCCTCGGTACGACCGCCCCGGCTTCCGCCCTCGCGCCCAAGTGGGGGTCAGCGTGTGTTCACGGCCTCGGTCCCGACCTTCTCCGCCCGAAATTGGTGCTCAAACCGAGTTAGCAAGACAAACAAGACGACCGAAGGCAAAGCTCACTAAGGAAGAAGACGCACCTTGGCACTTCCACCGCTACCCCCAATCACGCGTGCTCATCCGCGGCAGCCGACTTTTGCGGAGCTCCTCCTTTCCCCTTCCCGAGGGTCTCGCCCGGACACCAACCCGCCGATGCGAGTGTTCAAGGCATCGCACATCCTCCGGGCCGCTCGTCGCCTCCTCTCCCGGACCGGTCCCGCCGGTCATGAGCCTCCTCTCAGACCCGGAGGGATCCGAGCCTCTTCAAAATCATGGCTCATTCGAGCCATGTCGGCCTGCCACCTTGCTGGCCTCGCACCTGGCCTTGACAAGCTCGGCCTCCGTGGTCCGTTGGGACCCCTCTCCTCGGCAAGGGCAGCAAGCCGGAGGTCTCGCTCCGGGCCTCGATCAACTTTTACCCGAAGTTTGACCAAGGGCGTTCCGATTCTCGTAACGTTCGGGCGAAGGAGCTCGGACTTCTCCCGAGCGGTTTAACGGAGAGAATGAACGACGATACTACTCATCAAGACACAAGCGCCAAAGACATGCGGCAGGGGATAACCATCAAGACACTTTACGCGTGACCGACTCCAAGTCGGCCGGTTATGGCGTCCCGATCCTCGCCAAGCCCGGCGGCTGCCCACCGACGGATCCGGCCGTGGGTTCTCTCCACCCAGACCCGGGGCGGTCGTCGACCACCGTGGCGGCCCGGGCCCCTCGGCGTGCCACCGGGGTCAAAGGTGGACCGCCCCACCGGTCGGCTCAAGGATACATTCTCCACCAACTCCCGCAGCCCCGAACCCGCATCAAGAGAAGTCCGTGGGGGCCTCGAACCGACCCTCCACGGGCACGCCCTCGCCTCGCGATGGCTCAAGACGACGCCGCCAAGGGCCGCTCAACCCGACATCGTGAGAAGTGCTGAAGTCGCTATACGCCGGTGAATCCCTGGACGGGCGGTCGGGCCGGAAGCGGACTTGCGCGCTCCCGCCGCCATGAAGAGCTCCTTGCGAGAACTCCCGACAAAGGCCCGACTACCGGGATGGGCGGCGGCGGCTATGACCCTTCGAATGGCGCCATTCAAGTCCCAAGACTGAAGCTGGACGCCATGGGCCCCAGCCGAGCCCCTCCCGTGTCGACCACACCATCGGGCCGAATAGCTTCGACCCACCATCGCCACTGGGGAGCCCGCACCACTCCGGGGGGTGGCCTCGGCAGCCGGGGCCGGGTCCCCGCCCCATTGGGGCTCGGAGGTCGGGCGCCACGAGAGGATTCGGACGAGGGCAGCGACGATATCTTGGCCGGGCGACTCCCCGACGATCGGCCTCGACCGAGGTCGAAACGCTAGCCTTCAAGGCCTTCTTGGGGTGCGAGAGCCAACGAGACGCGCCCCCGCTTTCCCGAAGTCAAGAACGTGTCGGGACAAAAGCAATCATATGCCGTAAGAAGATCAAGATCGCGAAAGGCGTAAAAAGAAACTCACGGCTCGAGGGATCGCCCTCGGCGCCGACGAGGCTTCGGGATGGCTGCGACCTCGGCATCGCGACTTTCGACGCAGCGCCGCCTCCCCCCACGACGTTCGATGACGCGACGGGGGCCCGGATCGGGGACGGGGGTCGCCGCTCGTCCCCCGAACCGCGTGCCAGGGCGCCGGGGGTACCCGCGGCGATGAGGTGTCGACTCCTCTCTTCCAGGCCTCACCGTGCGGACGCCGAGGTGCCTACGTGGTCGACGCCAATGGTCCCGAGGACTCGGGCGGAAGAGCCCCGGGGCGCACGGGCGTCGCCGCCCCCCGACGCCTCGAGGCTCGAGGCTCGGGCTCAGAACAAAAGCCCCGACTTGGTCGGAAGCCCCATGGCTCGGTCTATCCGAGCCGCCCACGTCATTATCCGACGAGTTCACGCAGAAACTAGTCCTCCGGATCCTCGTCCTCTTCGGTGGTCGAGGTGTCGTGACTTTCGCCCGCCTCGGCCGGCTCGGCCCGACGCTTCGCGAGCCACGTTTCTCTTCTTCCCTCCTCCTTCTTCAACGCCCGGCCGCTCGCCGTAGCTTCGTTCCGAAACACGGTTCGCCGCCCGGCGCGATCGGCATCCAATGCCGGCACAGCGGAGGGGAGTAGCGGTAATCCGACGGCTCCCGCTTAGGAAGAAAGAGTGAGAACGCCATGGCGACAATGCACCGAAGCAATGCAAGGACACCGAAGTCAAGAAGCACTTACCGTGGAGATATACCCCTGGCCGAGGCGCATGGGGATCTCGGGATACGGTCGGGGTGTTGGACCCCAACGCATCCTCACCCTCTTGGCCGGAGCCACGGGGTGGAAAGGTAAGGCCCGACATCCAAGACGCACCAAGACCGGCCGGCCTCGGGGTCATTTGGCACATGAGCAAAGGGCGAGCCATCAACGGCAACACCCGACGCCCGATGAAAAGCGGCGACCATGCCGCCAAAGATTCACGCCCTTCCCTCGGAGCCGCAGGATCGCCGCCTTAGGGCCTCCAACCGATGATGATCCTCCGAGGGGGGACCCTGGGCCCACTTCTCTCGCGGGCGATGCTTGAGGACACGCCTCGTGTACACGGAAGCGCTTCTCGTCGTTGCGCGGAGGTAGAACCACCGATCTTGCCACCCCCTTGTTGAGGAGGTGAGCTTGGAGATGATGTACCCATCAGCTCGGTTCGGGCCTCCCGCTCCGAGCGACTTTGAGCGCAGCCCCACGCTGGCGCCCTCCGTGGTTGGCCCCTAGCGCGCCCGAGGCGGTGGTAAGGTCCGCCTTTGAAGAACCACAACCGTAGGTCCCAATGCGGCTCGATTGGGAATCCCTCACAAAGGGTGACGAAGATGGCGGCTGGGAGATCGAAGTTCGGGGCAGATGATGAAGCTTCGATTTCATAGTAGTGGAGGATCGCCGAGTGAGCCGACTGTCGGCCGGCTGGCCGCGCCGGTGAAGATCCATCAAGCTCACCACGTAGCCATCGGAGGGTTAGGCTCCTCCTCGCCCAATCGGAGCAATCCACTCGGCCGCGCTTCATCGATGCGGGGGCGAAGAAGCCCTTCATCGACGAGACGGGAGTTTCTCCTCCGTCATTTGTCGACCTCGCCACGGCGGGGCGTCAAGCACCTCCCTCACGCCGTCACCGCTACCCATTGCGCCATGGATGAAAAGGGAGGCGAAGGGTGGCAACCGGCTAGCAACCCCGTCCACACGAGCACGAGGCAAGTGAATCTCTCCCTTAATCTCTCCCACACTATCTCTCTATCTCACGATTCTTTGCGGCAAGAAGGCAAGAAGGCGATGGCGGCGGCGCAAGGGAGCAACTATCGCCCGCGCCGGCGTAACCCCATATTTATAGGGAAGGGAAGGCAAACCGCCGGCAGGCAATCGAACCGACTCGGAATGGGCGGCCCATGATGGGCGAGAACCGCTCATCCAACGGCCAAGCAGCGGTGGAACCGTCGGGTGCATTAATGCACCTTGGCGGAACCCCGATCTCGCCCCGGCGACGAAGAGCGTAAGGCGCGTCCCATCAGTCGCAGCGGTAGCGCCACCTCAGGCGTGGCGACTAGGCGCCTCGTCTTCCGGTCGTGTAAAAAACCATCCGGCCACCCATATCCCAGCGCCCGACCCCGAGGGGCAAAAAGTCGGGTCCGTTGGCGGGTCCGCCCGGCGAAAACCAAATGAGCCTCGGTGACACACACCCTACGTTCCAGGATGCGCTGGGCCCGCAAGGGTTTTTCTGCGCCGCCTCGGGGATAACCCGAGCCAGGGACAGGGAGGGAAATGCACAACCGCCTATACCCGGCCCCCGGGCCTGGATTTCGAATGTGTTTAAGGCCCGCTGGTGCCGCTTATAGAGATGTCCCATCCGTGGGAGGCCCACAGGCCCCTGGGTTGGTCCGCCCAAACCCCGGGATCCGCTAAGCGGTCTGTGTTCTCATGGGGTGAATCCTCGGATCACATAGCCGACCCTTGCTCCCAAGAAGGGCACTCCGCACCCCGCTTAAACCGACCCGCATTAACGCCACCGGAGCACGCACACATTCGCTTACGAGGGGCATTGTGACGTGTCCCCCTCCTCCTCCCTTCGGGAGGGCGACAGAGGAGCGTATAATCAAAGTCGAGGAGGCCCGGGTCGATCTTTTGCGCACATACAAGCTGGCCTCGGCTGCCCACGCAAAAATGAGCAGGACTCGCACAAATAAGCGCAATTTAAGAGTCAATTTTTCTTGCTTTGTCGCGATATATAAAAGACCTCGAAGGAACCCGCCATTCCATTCGAGGCCTGGGGGGACTACACCCAGAGGCCAAGCCGCACCCCCTTGTAGACGAACCACCCCGAGAAACAACAAGGCGACGGAACGGCGGAACCCCCGGCGAGTCCACACTCGCCTCGGGGGCTCGGGGCTACCGTCGGGGACCTAAATATTGGGCCCCGAGACATTCTCCAAACTATGAGAATCCGCCGGCTGTCAAGGCCCGGTAAAACCTTAGCCTCGCTATCATCCCGCATGGAGGGACGGCCCGACGGACGATGGACCGAGCCATTGGCCCGCACGCTCACATGACGACGAAATCGGTCCACGGACGGCCCACAAAGCGGCCCAAATGGAGTCATCACGGCGCACGCGCAAAGAGCTTATTACGCCACGAAGGACAAGGTCAAGGACCTCTACAAAACAACGAACCATGACGATCCACGTCGGCGGCAACCCAAACCATGGCTCGGGACCGACCACGCATCTCCGCTTTCTGTCCCGAGGCTGGCCTAGCTCACCAGCCCCCGGAGAAACTCCGCTCTCGGGTCCGAGGGTGGCCTACCACCACCCCTGGCGCAAAAACTCCGCCGCCCGAGGGAGACCAGCTTCCATCCCGGGCGAGGCAGCCCAACTAGCCCGTCTAGGGTCACCGACCCTGGGCGTGGAGGTTCTGTCCGAGGAAGGGAAACCGCCGGCGATTCAATGCGACAGACTACAGCGCGAGGCGCTAAAGGTTATCGATTACGCCACCAACCGAACCGCCGAATCGCCTCCCAATCCGATCAACATGGGGACGCAAAGCTGAACTCGCTGACGTGTTACGCCCACCCAAGACGGAAACCGTGATGACACCGTTTTCATTTCCCGAGCACCGTCAAACGCCACGTTAGGCGAACTTCTCGGGCACCCGACACGAAAGATAGCCAGCGACCTGCAGGACGGCCCTCGCCATGCGGATTGTGAGGGACGCCTCACAGACCCTCGGGTCGCGCCCGGGGACGGCACGTCCACCACCGGATCCGGACGCGTGTCTTCGTCAAGCAACATCCAAGCCGCCCAACCCCTAAGAAATAATAATGACATGCAACCGGTGTAGCCTCGGGAATTAGCCACCTAGGCGTCCACCTGTATAAACATTATCTCTCTCCTTCTCCTATAAAAGGGGGGAGTAATGCCTCATTGAAAGGGGGATTTTTTTCAACTCAACTCCAGTTCACACAGAGGAAACCGCACACCACCACCATCATAACCACGATCGTGGGGCTTGAGACCAGCGTCTCTCTCTCCCAGCGGCCGCATGTAACCCCTACTACAGGCTCACCTTTGAGCGCGAGGTAACACGACACGGCAGGACACACCCCCGCTGGACGTAGGGCCCCGTTGGCCTGAACCGGGGATAAACCGTTGGCCCCGTGTCCATCTTGCGCCACGCCATTGAGGGAGGGGGCACACGGCTTATAAATTCTTTTTATTGCCCGGCACCCGAGGCACCCACCGTTCCTCGAAAAACGCCCGACATCAGCCATTTTGGGCACTTCAATATAATTCAGGTGGGGAGCGTCTCCCCGTTGAAAATTCAAAAAAAAAATAACTCGCAATCAATAAAACACAAAAACAAAATTAAGGAAGTGGCATGGATTAAATGGGATTAACATCTTACAAAAAAAAACAAGCTATGTATGATATGCGAGCATGTGGCATGGATTAAATGGGATTAACATCATTCAAAAAAAAAAAATGGGATTAACATCTTAAGTATCAATAACTTAATTAGATTATTAGTGTTGTGTTCTACAATTTGATGAGCGCGCTTATTGGTGGTTTTCGATTCTTATACATGAGCTTTTGATTGAATAGTTTCATTTCTAACAATACAAAATGTTGATGCCATACGTATTTTGGATAATATCGCACTGTTTTTGTTTCTAGGTAAAAAAAAGGTGAAAGCGAAAGTGGTTTAATTACCTTGTGCTGAACATTTTCGATTGCTTTGCTCCCTAATAGAAGCAATCCATTGCGATTTGACACCTAAGCCAAAGTTAATCAACTCACCTTACATTTTATAGAACTAGATGTAGCTACTGGTATATAAGCATTGGCTATACAAGTTCATTTACCCTTACCCGCTAGACAAATTCTAAGTGCTACACACAAGTAAGAATTTATTCCACGGGTGTGTTTAGCACCCAAAATTCTGGCCAAATTTTTGGATGGATGGGACATGCATGTCACATCGCATAATCAGTAGATGTTTCGTTTGTTAGTGATAAATATTATCCTACCATGGTGTAACTAGGCTCAAAAGAATCGCCTCGCAATGTACATCTAAACTGTGTAATTATTTTATTTTTTATCTACATTTAGTACTTTCGATACATGTGCCGGCATTTTGATGTGATAGGAAATCTTCTTGTTGATGTGATGAGATGTGATGGGAGTGCAGAAAATTTTGGAGGGAAGTTTGGGCTCTAAACACACCCTATATCCACATGGGTGAAATTACTCGTGCCCAAATACATATGTGCAATATATAAAAAAATCATGAATATGTCATATGATTAAGATCATATATTGGCAAATATTTGTAAACAGAATTCAATAACGATAATGTAGCAGCAAAACTTGAGCAACTAAGTCATAGATATATTGGATATTTCGGGTTGGGCCGCGAGTGTGTTTTGGGCTACATCTGGGAGGTAGGGCATGTTTGGATCTTTTGGGCTACATCTGGGAGGGAGGGCATGTTGGATGATCTGATTGGATTATAGTAATCTAGATTATGATGACATTGTAAAAGAACTCTTGTAATAATCTAGATTTATGGATTATGATAATTTAGAATATATTTGAATCCTTTGATTGTAGAGGTGTATTTATTGTTAGGTGGAGTATAAATGACCTACAATCTAGAAATCATGTTGGGAGAGATTATATTACAGTATTGTAATCACTAATCAAGAGGTTGATCAAATTTCTATAAGGGTGTTTGCATCACCTTGAGATTATTTTATCTTATTATTACTACTATGATGTCGGTGTCGAAACACCCCCATTGATGGCACATGTGTGGACAAGTATAAGATAAAAATATCAAGTAGCGCGCCATTGCCAAGAACTGTAGTAAAATGTCAACGTGTCATCGTATCCCTATGTTCTTGATTGTCAAAATGGCTGTTGCATGTGTTGCCACTTACAGATAGATTACTTTGTACAAACCCAGCAAAACAAAAGGCGGAGACAAATTTCGTACCATAAACTTCCGCAGTGTGATTGACATGCATTGGTGTCCTGTTGTGTCATCGGTGTAATTTGAGTTGATGCTCTGTGGTGCTTGGTAGCGAAATTTGCCAAAATGTAATCGTTCTCTGAGCTGCGTCTCGGTCGTATGGTAACCATGTTGTTACGTGTTCTTTTCGTTGAAAACTCTTCTTGTTTAATGAAATATGCGCTATATGTGTATTTAAAAAATGCATTACGTGTGCTGCACATGATGCATATATGGTGCATCGACCGCAAATTCTGGCGCACATGTAACACACACCAGACCTCCAGGGCGATGCACCCCAAAAGACCGACCCAGGCCTGGTACCACGACCAAATGAAGAGACGACCCTGCCCAACGATCGCGCGACGTGTGTATAAAGTCAGAGCGAATCGAACCCTGCACGTGCACGCTCCACGTGACTGATGGGCTCTCTTTTAATTTGGCTTGTTGGCTAAGTGATCAGTGCTCTCCTAACCGTCTACCCATCCCGGATGTTTGCACAGGTGGGTAGTTTACATGAAAATTAGGGGTTATTTTGAATTATCTTTTGTAATGGCAGAGGTGGTTGGTTTACATATAAAATTAGAGGATTACTTCATGCAATTTTCATAATAGCAGTGATGGGTAATTTATTAATAAAACTACGATAGATCCGATGGCTATTATCGGTGAAGATGATTACAGTCTACCTAATGTTAAGGCCAGATGAATCTTATTATAGTGAGAATTTCAGCCGTATTTGAGCTAAATCAGTAGATAGAAGGCGTTCATCTTTGTATTTGGTGCCTGATTCTACTCCATTTCAAATTATATGATTTTTTAAGATATATTGCAAAATATTTATTTAAATGTAAAGTAAAAAGTTATATATGTCAAGAAAAGTCAAAACAACTTATATTTTAGAATTGATGGAGTATTCCATAGTAACGTCACGCTGATTGAGAAATGGCTCGTTCTTGAAGCTTGACCCTTTGGTTATTGCAATGAAAAGTAATTAGCTAAGGATTTAATTGGAGGGTAAAGGCTTTGGTTAGGCTGTGAAGAGTTTATAGAAGATACTCCCAACTTATATATATAGCTCAGCCCAATTTATACAGTGCCATGTTTTACTAATAACTAACCAAAAAAGTGTTTTGGCAACTTTGATTTTTATATTCTCACTTTGAGTAATAAGGCCCGGGTAGATCTAGCTAACTATTATCCGTGTTATTTAGGAGAAAGCTAATTGTTAGCAGGGTGGTAAAAAACATTAGTAGCTCATTTATTAGCTAAGGATCTAAATATGACCATAGCTATTTTTTAGCAGTTTAACTATTACTCCCTCCATCCCAAATTATAAGTCGCTTTGACTTTCTAGGTTCATCCATTTTGTTATGTATCTAGATACAATAATATGTCTAGATACATAACTAAAAAAAAGTTAAAGTGACTTATAATTTGGAATAGATGGAGTACCTACTATATGGGATGCAATAGGACTCTGACAATACTTGTTTTATTATCTAGCAAAGTAAAATGACAAATGTACCATTGAATTTTCTACAAAAAATTGCTTCAAACTTGTTTTCAAGAAGTTATTTAACCAACTTGTTGGAGGGATGGCCTTTTTAAATGGAACAGGAATTTAATTTACAAAGCTCTTCATCCGATGTGTTGGAGTCGTGGTTGGCTCCTAGTACAAGGTGGGTAGCGACTACTCTACCTGCTGCTGGCTGAGAAGGTTCGGTGCACGTTGCCGTTGGTGCCAACGTGAACACATACACCGGCGCAAGACGTGGGTAGTCAAGGGAGCCCGTTGTATATTCATTCAACCATTAAAAACTTATAAAATGTTTTTTTTTCTAAAAAAAAGTTTGAATCCAGTGTGGTAAATAAATAATACTCCTAGCACGTAGGAGGAGTAGTACTCAGTAGGCTAAATTTTTTGAACAAAACAGGTGAAATGATAATAAATAAATAAATTAAATAAAAAAATGAGCTGGTCATGCATGGAAAGAGCTGACGGAGAATTTCCATCCATCCAGTCCAGCTTCCAGCTAGCGAGATGCTCGGGCGGTGCGCAATTCCAGGCAGGCAATCTGCTCCGGTGCTCCCTCCCTGCGTGAATTCTGCGTGTCCCGTCGTCGTGGGGCGTGTGAATCTTGTGCTCTCCCTCCCTCCGTGTCAACCACCTCGCGCGTCCCAACGCAGCTCTGCCTGCATTGCACTTGTGCGCTGCCGCTGCAGATGAATGTTGCCAACCACAACTCGTTTGCCTGCCTGCCTGCTGCTGTCTCCAGCTGACTTCACTTTGTTTTCTTTCCAGCTAGAGCTTTTCGCAGATTGCGTGTCTAGATTCTGCCGTGTTCAAACCAATCTTAATTAGCTGCCCTTTATTAATGGATTCAAACTGTTTTGTGCCTGTCTGTCTGTACATGTAACATTTGTGGAGTCTCCTTTGCACAAACGAATTTCAAACGTGCCACTCGACTCGACGAACCAAACTGGTATTTCGATCGATTACTGAAGCAAACAACTGAAAGATCGATTGGCAATTTGCAGCGGATTCGAACCAAATCAATCATCATCATCAGTAGGAAAAAGAACCAAGATGAAAATACAAACGGATTAATTCAGTAACGTTTTCTTTTTCTTTTTACCACAACGAATTAATTAAAAACAATGTATGTATGATCAATCACAAGGAACGGAAAATCTCCCCGAAAGAATTAATCATCATTTTTTTTTACGGTGTCGAACCGGCCGCCGGCGGTGGCGGCGACGAGTAGTCGTACACAGGCAGCTTGGGCAATGCCCGTTGCGGCGGCGGAGGTGACGAGTAGTCGTACTGCCGGGGCAAGGTTGCCGGGGACGACGGTGGCGGCGGAGGTGACGAGTAGTCGTACTTGGGCAAGCTAGCCGGGGACGACGGTGGCGGCGGGAGAGGTACCGGTCCTCCGGAGACACCTCGTAGTAGGGTGGAGGCGGCGGCTGCTCGTAGTGGGCTGATGGAGCCGGTGGCGGTGATGACTCGTGGTGGTGCGCTGGTGGTGGAGGCGGCGAGAGGTACCGTTCATCTGGTGATACCTCGTAGTAGGGCGGCGGTGGGACATTGGTGTAGGCTGGAGGTGGCGGGGAGAGGTACCGTTCGTCTGGTGACACCTCGTAGTAGGGAGGTGGCGGTGATGGGGATGGCGGCGGAGGTGATGGAGGAGGAGGTGATGGGGATGGGGGCGGAGGTGATGGAGGAGGAGGTGAAGGTGGCGGAGGAGACGGAGATGGGGGTGGAGGAGACGGCGGAGGAGGTGAAGGTGGGGGAGGAGACGGCGAAGGTGGCGGTGGAGATGGTGGAGGAGGCGACGGTGGGGGAGGGATGGTGATGGCGGCGGGGGAGAAGGTGGCGGTGGCGAAGGCGGCGGTGGAGACGGCGACGGTGGAGGTGGAGACGGTGGCGGCGGGGGTGGCGACGGCAGGACGAACTTCTTACACTTGAAGGCATCGCAGTTGACGTGGTGGTTGTTGAAGAAGCTGCACTGCTCCGGCGACCTCTGGTCGGGACGGTAGGGGATGCAGTTCCTGCGGTCGTCGAGGGTCTTGACGTGCAGGCAGGCAGGCGGCTCGCCGGTGATGAAGTTGTACGAGTAGGTGAAGTTCTGGAGGTGCGGCAGGCGACAGATCCCCTCCGGCACGTCGCCGACGAGTCGATTATGTCCGAGGTCGAGCTGCTCGACGCTGCGCAGGCTGGCGAGCTCATCGGGGATGACGCCCATGAGCTTATTGAAGCTGAGATCGAGCACGGTGAGGCCGGTGAGCGCGCCGAGCTCCGGCGGGACGCAGGACTTGAGCCCGGTGTTCATGAGGATGATCTCATCTAGCGTTCCCGACATGTTGGCGACGGACGCCGGGAGACATCCACCAAAGTCGTTGTTGGCGAGCACGAGCACGGAGGCCGGCGAGTTGCCGACGTTGTCGGGGATCCTGAACCTGAACCGGTTGGAGTTGATGAAGATGGCGTCGAGCGGTCGGTCAAAGAGCTCACTCGGCACGGGTCCCTCGAACTCGTTGAACCGGAGGTCGAGGTACCGGAGCGCCGGCAGGCGAAGCACGACGTCGGGAAACCCGCCGACGAGGCGGTTGTTGCTGAGATCGAGCTCGTGGAGCGCGCGCAGCCTGTGCAGCGACCTCGGCACGACGCCGCAGAAGCGGTTGGAGTTGAGGTGGAGGACCGCGAGGTCGGCGAGCCGGCCCAGCGCCTCGGGGAGGTGTCCCGCGAGGTCGGCGTGGTTGAGGTCGACGGAGGCGACGACGGTGAGGTGAGGGTCGGCCGGCGACGCCGCGCAGTAGACGCCGGAGTAGGCGCACACGTCGGGACCGATCCATGACCCCGTCACGTTGTAGGGGTCCGACAGGATGGCGCGCTTCCACGCCTGTAGCGCCACGTACGCGTCGCGGAGGCGCGCGTTCGGGAACGCGTAGGATGGGTCCACCACCACGTCGCTGCCATCGTCGGCGCCGTACTGCAGCAGCTGGCGCCGCCTGATGTCGGACGCGCGGCTCAGGCCGCGGCTGGTGAACGCCGCCGCCGGTGCCGGTGTGGCGAGCAGGAGGAAGAGGGAGAGGAGGAGGACGGGGAGCGGTGGTGGCGTGGTCATCGCGGCGCGCGCATTGGCGGAGTGGTGGATTGGGAAGGTGGAGAGGGGGTGGCGGGGCGGGGTATATGATATCGCGGCGCCGCGCCGCGCCGGGGATGGAGTGGATGGCTGTGGTGATGAGTTGGTTGCGTGTCCGCGTGATCGGCGGCCAGGAGTTGGGTGCCACGACTGTCCTGGATTGAGCTGGGTGGGCGGGCGTTTTGAACCTAATCATTGGCGCCCACTTTTGATTGGGCGAAAAAATGCTGTCTCTTCTTGTTTTTGTTTCTTCAGGACCATGCAAAATGGGTGTTTATCGATCTTACATGCAACATTGGTCAAGGAACGATCTGGATTGACAGCAGGAGATGGGATGGGATGCACGGTTTTGCTTGCTGTTGCTGCACCGAAAACAACGCAAACAAACAAAGCTGGAGTGCGAGCACATCCAAGACGACGTGGAGGCAACCATGCATATCGATCCAGTCTTGCATGCTCACGCGCTTAGTGGGAATCCACCTCTCTCGTTTCTTGAAATCAACTAGTTTCTCTCCCCAAATTTGAGATACAATCATTTCCCAAAATCAATCAGGAGGCTACCAATACTCAGGTTTATTTCCGAATCCGCCGGCCAGCTCAACACGATCTCCCATTAGCTGTGGAGGAAAACGCTGCTTGTTTTCAACACTGGATCGAGTTTTATTTTCCTTCCTTTTTTGTTTTGTTTGTCGCCGACGGATGGATTTTAGCAGCATACTGTAGATAGAAATAGGGAGTATAATATTTGATTTATCATCAATAGGGCCCACTACCCAATCTGACGCGTTAACCTGTTTCGCCCATGAATTCAGCCTGTCCCGCCTTGAAACACGGGACGGGAGGCGCTTTGCGTTACACAGCCAGCCTGTCTCGTGCCTGCTCTGCTCATTGCTCAAGAGCAGCTTGATTACCAGGTGTGGTTGACAAACGCTCAACGGCTCATATATTTATGGCTGCATTTTTGGCTGTCAGCCATGGATTCACGGATGCTGCTGCCTACGTTACCACTAGAGACACCAGTCCACGCGGTCTTGATCATCGCCAATTATACTACTAGTAACAACAACCAAGAAACCTAAACATGTTTAGTGGCAAGGAACTGATCGAATGGAATGGAGCACACGGCAGATACACCTTACTGGAGTACTTGTTTGATGCTAGCTGCCGGTGGTGTGGTGATGATTAGGAGGCGTAATAATAATAGTACTAACACTAAGCGAATAACAACAAGGATTGCGATGATTTGGAATTCGCGGCGTCAATTCGTTCGTTCTCCTGCTAGCTGCTGCTGCATGTGAGTGGGGCCCGGCCGGTGTTCCCACCGCACCGCGGCAGCCATGTGCCCGGCCGTGTTTCTGTTCTTCTTAACTCGATCTCTAGCCGTCAAACGAGAAGCGGCCAAATTATGTGTAGCTAACGCAAGCAAACATTCCATTTCCCTGCGTCGTCGCTGCCGATTCAGTTCAGGTGTGCCATTTCGGGCTTTCGGCGTTTTTTTCTTTTTAAAAATTGGCTTTCGGCGCAAATCTGATGGCATGGGCGGAGCCAACATTTCTGCCAACCAGAAATGCATCGGTTCCCCTTAGCAATTCCATAAATACATACTGACTACTAGGGGCGCCCTCGATCTAAGATTAGTAAATTATACCCCCTCCGTATTGGTGGTAAAAGAAGTCGTTTAAGATAGCGATACAGTCTTCAAAACACAATTTTGACCTTTTTATTATTAAAAAATATTTATAAAATATGATATATGTACTTTTATGAAAATGTATTTTTTAAGACAAATTTATTCATATAATTTTCATATTTACAAACTCAACAACTTAAAAGTAGACCTAGAGAGTAGAGGCGGAACAACCTAAGCAATGGCCTCCACACAAACCACATTCTGCAACTGATTAATAGAGAGACTCAAGTGCTCTAACTTTTCTTCAATGTTACAGCACAAACCCAAAAAATAAGCTAAATCAGCAAAAAAAAAAAAAAAAAAAAATTAAGTAACCTTGGATGTGGAAATCCACATCAAACTTATATTTCTTAACACAATCTGCATCTTTGTAGTTCATTTTTGTTTATTTTAAGTTGTTTATAGTCCCAAAATTGTATTTTACTGTCTAAGATTTTGAAATTTAAATTTAACAGACCTTGAATGTTCACATGGTTAATACAAAATTTGTAGTGGCCGACCTAGCTAGTCTACAAATGTGTAGGTTTTTTTTTTCAAATTGATTAAAGTCTCAAATATTTGTTTTAAATTCATATAATTGACATTCAAAAAAAATAATATTTGTAGTGCTTGATAAGATATTTAAACTTCGTAGCCGAGATCTTTTCATTTAAAATCATTTAGGGCTGATATATTCAATACAACATACAAAACATTAGATATAAAAGATATATGTGTACTCACAAATGAGTGTGTAGTATGGTCATAGAAAAGTGTTATATGTGCTAAAGGTCTTGGGTTTGAACGCTCAAAGACCGTTTTTGGTTTTAAAGTTTTCTAGAAACCATAAGATACCCGTCCTGTTTGAAGAACTAACGTTGACTAATGTGTGCTAATCTTGGTTTCTTCTTTTCTTTTTGGTTCTGGTTTGGGAGCTCTTCCATTAACCTGTTGGGCCTGGCAGTTGCTCCAGCCGCTTCTTGTTTGTTCGCTCTTCCTTTTTTTTTTTTTTTTTTTTTTTTTTTTTTTTTTTTTGAGAAGAGAAGAGAAGATGATTCATGATGAATAATACTAAATCCGTAAGACGTTTGACTCTAACTTTGACCGCTCGTCCAATTTAAAAAATGGTGTAAAAAAAAAAAAAAACTTTTTGTTATGGTTCGATTTATTAATAAATGTTTTTCAAGAATAACTTAAATTTGATTATGTTTGCATAAATTTTTTGAACAAGACGAAAGTGATCAAACTTTGAGAAAAAAGTCAAACATTTTATAATTTGGAATGGATGTGTAGATTGTATTGTATTGACAGGGCTGATGTACATGTATAAATAGGTAGAATATCTAAACCTGGAAGGGTCTCAATCACAAAGACATCTAAACCTAAAACCTAAAAGGATCTCAATCAGAAGAAGAACTGATGAACCTAAAAGGATCTCAATCAGATGGACGTTGCCTGAGCCTTTTAGGCCTGACGCGTTACATCAACCTAAGCACCTGAGCCTATTAGCCACCATCCTGACATTTATAACGCTCTGCTGCTTCTTTCTCTGTCTCCCGAGTTCAGTAGTGACCCAGGGAACAACCCAACCTCGGTCATAGCTTATAATCACTTACAGGAAGAAAGAATTAGCAACAACAAACTCTTTATGAAACGATAAGGAGAGGTTCGCAACTACTTGTGTAGCTAATTCAGCTTGTATATAGACACAGGTTGTGAATAGTCCCTAGTTTGATATTGTTTATATACAATAACATGATAAATAAATTTATATGGATAAAGACTAATTTGACCCGTAAACACTGGTTTCATTAGTGATCCAGCAACCTAGCCTTCGATCTTCAATAGAGCTTCTCTTTTTTTCTTTGGGCTAAATGCAGTCCTTCCATGCCATTTTGTTTTATTTTCACGAGCACAGCTAAGCATATCGTCCCTCAAGAGGAGGGGTAAATTAGCATATAACACTAGATATATTATTTGCAAGATACATCTAGACAAGAGTCCATAGGTGATTGCATGTATTAAGAACAATATATTACTAAAGAATGCACATGTTGATATCATACATTGTTAAGCAGCAAACTGTAGCTAGAACATAGGCAAGGGAGGAACTTTTTTTTTCGTAAGAGGCAGAACACTGAGAGCAATCGGTTTATCATGGTCTACTGGGAGCTTGTGCATCAGATGAACCCTCTATGCCAAATTTGAGAAGTATCCATTGGAAATCACAGAACAAAGCATTCATTGCAAGTCATTGTATTCCTTAAGAAACATATTAACAAGCACCAAGCACGTCCTGAGATAACACCATTTGGAATCACCTATACTCTTTTAGCATGTGAGATTAAACGCCTGAACAGAAGAAACAAACCAATCAGAAGATGAAAAGGTCAAAAGTCAGAATGAAAAAATTGATTTATTTTTTAAAAAAAACATGGAAGCGGGAAAGCAATAACATGTACTAGAGACAAGGTCAAATTTCCAGAATCCAGCAATATTCAATGCTTATTCCGATTCAAAATAGTTGACCAATCTAAAGATACATTTACCCTAAGGTCCCTAACAAATGAAATTTTTCAACCATTAACCATTTTGGTATTATTATAGCAGGGGTAGATAAGAACTCTAATATTATTGATTTCCCTGATGGACAACTGGGTTGAAATGAAGATAACATGGCGTTTCAGTGATGCTTTTATACTATGATAATTGGCAAGGAACAACTTGGGCACTCAACCAGATCAAATATCAAATTTATTTTATATGCACATACTGTTTCAAATCAAGAAAATGATGAGCCAATAATGAAGCATGGCAGCATTTGTTGACTATAGCTTTCTAAATGTAGATACAGAAGTTGGTCTCAGGTGGCCTATGCCTCAGCGCTGCAGTGATCAATATAAAATCCTAACTCTTGAGTTCTAACACTGGAAGCTTATCAGAATCCCAAACCAGTGACCCATAGTTGTTCCCACTTTATTTCCTGTCCCAGCTGAGTCCCCAATCGTTTTAGCCATGCTAGCTTTTGTAGCTTAAACTCCAAACATTGGGCGGTATAACCAATTGAATGTTGATTGGCATGAGCGGCCAATGTGTACAAAGTAGACAGGACTAGGGAAAAGGCTAGAAGCTCTTATTTTCTCAAAATGACTTAACTGCATCATATTATCAGAAATTTCAGAAGAGCACTGCTATGCATACAGCGTACAGCCATTTGAGTACAACTTGAGTGTTACTCAAGATCCAACTGTTCAGAACACTTCGATGGAAACCTCATCAGTCATGACTGAATTGAATGGTTTGGATGCATGATTGTAATTGAGTTATATTAGCTGCAGCCCATCGTCGACCGGAGTGCAGATCACCTTCCAGGTTGGAAGGCTTAGTTATTGAACCAGGCTGGTCGAAAATCTCTAGCGCAATTTGTTCTCAGCTACATGGTGATCTATCTTGCTATGGCAGTCGATCTGCTCCCATGGGCCATTAAAGAAACTGACAAGATTCGCAGAAGATTCCTTTGGAGGGGAAGAAAAGAAATTAATGGTGGTCGTTGCCTTCTGGCTTGGGTTAAGACTTGTCGCCCAATTGAACTTGGGGGCCTTGGCATCTCTGAGCTGCAACGAATGGGATGGACATTGTGAATGCGCTGGCTCTAGCTAAAGAAAATCGAACCTGACCGACCCTGGTCTTTCCAGGTTCAAGTTCATTCCTGTGTCAGATATTCCTCTATGGAAGTCGCACTTAGATTGGCAATGGCACCCGTACTCTTTTCTGGAAGGATAGATGGATTCATGGGCAGAAAATTGAGGACCTTTCTCCATTGCTCTTTGCTTTGGTGCCCAAAAGAAGAGGCAATAAGCTTATAATATTAGAGACTCCTACTAATAACACATAGATTGGTGATCTGCAAGGTGCAGTTTCTGTTGGGGTTGTAGTGAAATTCTTAAATCTTTTGGACATTCTTTCTCAAGTCGTTTTACAGCCTCAGTCAGAAAACAAACACATATGGCGGCTCACTGCTTTTGGTCTCTACACTGCAAAATCAGCCTATGAGGGTTTCTTTCAAGGGGCCATTTAATTTAGTCCATGAAAGCGTACTTGGAGAACCTGGGCTCCCAACAAATGCTGTTTTTTCATGTAGGTTGGTTGTGCACAATAAGTGCTGGACTCCTTGCTCAGAGGGGTCTTCAGCGTTATCCAAACTCTGACTTCCTCTCGGCAAATAAAAAGAAGCGCAGTTCAGACAACATGGAAGGCAATTCTTCATGGAAGGGATGTGCTAAAACGGGGCCTGATCAAGCGTGTAGGTCCTGGGGAGATTGATATGTGGCAGGAGAACTGGTTACCGGGGGCACAGTCGCTGAAGCCAGTGGCACGTTTGCCTTCAGTAACGGTGGAGAAGGTCCATCAGCTGTATATACCGGGCACAAGAGTGGGATGAGGAGATGGTCGGTATACATGGGCATGCAGCCCGAGGCCCGGCCCGGCCCGGCACGGCACGGCCCGGCGTTTTGGCACGGCCCGGCACGGCGCGGCCCGATGCACCGGCCGTGCTGGGCCGCCACCCCAGCCCGTGGCACGGCAGGCGCGGCCCGGCGGCGGCCCGGTGCTAACCAGCCCAACAACAAATTCCGGTGCCACAGACCCACACTTGGTTTTTTTGTTGGACAAAAACACTCCCTTCTTTCTCTCCCCGGCGCTGCGCTATCTCCCGCGAGGCCGAGTCCCGACCGCATCTTCCTCCGTGTCCCCGCCGCCCGCGCTTCCTCTCGCCGCCCGCGCTTCCTCCCCCGTCCGCGCCGCCCCTCTCACCGTCGTCCGGCGCAGCGCCGCAGCCCCCTCCATGCCCTTCGATTCGCGGCCGGCCGGCGGCGGCCTTCCTCCTCGACGGCGGCGCCTCCTCCCTCGGCGAAGGCGTGGCCTCCTCGATGGGGCGCCTCCTCCCTCGACGGCGCGCACGCCGGCGGCGGATCCGTCGGCGAGCGCGCGACCTCCTCCACCGGCGGCCGGCGTTGCCGGGCATCGGCTCGGCGCGGCCTCCTCCTCGAGTCGGCGGCGGCGGCACGGGCGGGGCGGCGGCGCGGCACGGGCGGCCCACGGGCCGTGCCATGGGCCGACGGCTCGGCACGGCCTAACACGGCGGGCACGGCACGGGCCAAGACGGCGGCAGACGGCGAGGCACGACGGCGCGGCGTCACGGCGCGACGCGGACGTCGGGCGCGGGCCGGGCCGGGCACGCCCGATGCACATATATAATGGTGAAGGTCCGCCGTGGCACTTGACGCCGAGAAGGTCCTCAAGATCAAGCCGAGTGTTCGGGCGCATGAGGACATACTGGCTTGGGCATTTGAAAAGAAGGGTTTTTACTCGGTTCGGTCGGCTTACAATATGCTTAAACAAGAAGAAATGGAGGAAGCTATGGCGAAACGGGGGGAGACAGCGGCATCGCGGGGGTCAGCACCATGGGCGCTCCTCTGGAAGGCTGGATGTCCCCCCAAAGATCAAGGTGTTTTGGTGGAGGGTTTTACATAACTCGCTACCGTCGAGGGCTGAGCTAAAGAGGAGGCACGTGGAGCCGGAAAGCCACTGTGAGCATGACAGCCATGCTTGTGTGCGGGGCGTGGACGCTGTGGACGAGCCGTAATGGGAGGAGACATGGGAGGAAGGTATGGGAACCAGGCGCAGCTGCCCGGTATGTGTCGAGTTTGCTAGAAGAGCTGCTTATGCTACGCCCGCAGAAGGAGCGGACGAATCCACCTGAGCGGATGCGATGGATGGCTCCGGATAGGGGGTGGATGAAGGTGAATACAGATGCGGCTTTTGATCAGACGACAAGTGTTGGCCGCACTGGTGCTGTTATCCGGGATGGTGATGGACGGGTTGTTGGAGCGATGGCGAGGTGGTTCGATGATGTGGACTCTGCTCTCTCGGCTGAAGCCCTAGCGGCAAGAGAAGGCCTGGAGCTTGCCCAGGAACTCGGCGTTGAGAAGGTATTGCTAGAGACCGACTGCCAGGGCCTTGCAAGTCTGCTTCAGGGCAGCAATTCGTTCTTCTCGTCTATTGGCAGTGTGTGCTTCGATATCATAGAGTTGGGTAAGAGCTTTGTTGAGTTTGAAGTGCGTTGGGTGCGTAGGGAGGCGAATTCGGTAGCTCATGTATGTGCTTCCGTTACCTCAGCTTTTGAACGTTGTTTATTTTGGCTTGATGTAATTCCGGACTGGCTAGCGGAGCTAGCAGCCAAAGATTGTAATCCCTCTTATGATGAATGAAAGCTCCATGGATTACTCAAAAAAAAAAAAAAAAAGAGGGGTCTTCAGCGTCACAATAAATGTTTGTTGTGTGACAGGAAGAGGAAACCATCAATCACCTACTGGTCTCTTGTGTTCTCCACACATTTCTGGTTTCGACTCTTCCAGAAATCTGGACTGCAGAACCTTGCTCCCCAGTGCTAATCTAGTGAGATTGCCACTGGCCAGGATAGGCAGGCCCTTAATTCCTTAATTATTCATGGAGCCTGGTCGCTTTGGACCCATTGGAATTGGTGCTGTCGTTGATGGTGCTTAACCTAATCTGCAGGGTATCCTAGCTTCAGTCTTCGAAGAAGTAAGGTTATGGGGTGTAGTGGGTGTCTGAGTGATAGGGGCGTCACCGGTGCTTCACCTAATCTGCAGGGTATCCTAGCTTCGGTCTTCGAAGAAATAAGGTTATGGGTGCTAGGTGTATCAACTTGTTGACTGAACAGATATTTGGTGTTGCCTAATTGTTGGCTCCTTGGTCGTCCGTCCCTTATTTGTGATTGTGTGTGGACTTGTTGTGCCTGTGTGTCTGGGAGTGCCTGTTAGTATGTGTGGGCATGTTGTGGCTATGTGTGTCAGGTTGTGTTGTGGTGTTGTCTTTGTTGTGTTGGTGTTTCTCATACACCTTTTTCCTGCTTAATATAAATGGTCCACAACTCTCCTGCATGTTTGAGAAAAAAATTGTGATATTTTCAAATGATTGTACTAAGAGCATTTCCCTTTTCAGGAGTATCGCTCAGGGGAAGAACCCTAACTCAGCAAATGGCCAGGAACTACTTTTTTTCCTCTAAGTACAGCTTGTCAGAACTTTCAGGAGAATCACTCTGGTGAACACCAACAATTGTAATTAAAAGACATCGATGAAAATGACAGTTAAAGTTAAGCTTCAGCACATCTATGGTTTGATGAAGATTATTGTGTTCGTCGTAAAATGAGAAAGAAAGAAGCAACATCTTAAATGTCACAGCAGTATACTGCAGCCAGTAATTAAATAAGAAGTTGATCCAAACAAGAAAATCAGGTCCTGTATCATGTCACCGCTTCAAACTACACTACCGCCATACAGATGACGAGGATCAGGAGACAATTTGTAAGCACTGACTTGATGCCACTGGCAACTTAGCATACATTTGACATTAGCGCAACAAACTATATGGCACATAAAATGCAAATGCATTAGCCAAATAAACAAGCAATCTTAGTTGAGCATGTCTAAGCAGTGAGCATACACTTCTTATGTCGCTCTATTAGACTATAGGTCGATCAGTGAAATAACCAGGCCAGAAATCTTGTCAGAATGATCACATTACATTATACTGACACAATATGTCCCACCACTACACTAGTACAGTGTGAGGTCCTTCAGTGGCCATCAAAGGTATAAGTAAATGGTAGATCAGGTATTTGGATACGGTTAAGTTGCAAAATTATTGTTGCAAAATAAGGTATTTGAAACCTTATTAAAATGTAACATGTCCATTGCTTCAGAGTTCATTGTAAGCATATATTAACTTTCAATTCAATGTAAAATTCTTGTTAAACCAGACTCTTGTGCACAGAGAAACAAGTGAGAGGCTAACTAGGTAAGCAAATACATTGGAATGGAGTCTACATGTACAAACAAAGTATCCAAAAAAAAAACAAAGGGCATTTAATATGAATGAATCACTTACTTGCACGAAGCCGTGATATTGGAATTTCTTTCAACTCCCGCCGAATGCATAGGTATTCACCCAGGAGAGCCATGATTGCCAAACCAGTGATATTAACAACCCACCATGTAACTGAAGCTGGCCATCCACCATAAACAATGCAAATGAAGAGATGGATTATGTAGAGTGTTGCTGCGAAGTCCAGGCACTTCTTGGCTCTCTCAATCACATAAAGCATGAACCCAGCTCTGCTCAAGCAAAGCATGGAAGCAAGATTAGCGATAAATCATTTCTCACCAACACAAAGAGAGTTGTGTATCTTGAAAAGCAATAAATAATACCAACCTTTCAAAGCAATAAATAATACCAAACTTTCAAAGCTAAAAATGGGATCAAAGTCATCACTTTATCCTAAATATTGTTGCTTCAGTTTACAAAATTATCCAGAAGAAAGGTAGTGTCTAAACAAATGGGCTAATACGAGGAACTAGACTCTAAAAATACTTATTACAGGAAAATAGCAATTGGTATTCTGTTGTTTTGATACTTGCTCGAGATGCTTTAATTCGAAATGGATACATTGGAGATATTAAGGAAATTAGTGAAGCAGCAAAAAAGATGTTTTCCTCTTTACCTTGCCCCTTGTATCTACTGCCACTATCCTGTCAGAAAAGAACGAATGCAAGGGGCATGTTTTGCATATGGCCTGCCTAGGGGACTCACAATGCAGACTCTACATAATATTTATTACCTCAAAGGTATCATAGACTTGGAGTGTAAATAAGACTTGGAGTCTTAGTTTTCTCCCTTTCTCTTCCATAAATATACTGCCACATCAACGCCACCTCAACAAAGTGCAATAAATACAAAGATAATAAATAGGCTTAGACTCTATGATAGAGTCTGCAGCATTGTGAGTGCCCTTACTCCCATTCATTAGAAAAGTATTTATGTAACAAATGTGCCATATGTTGGTAGCATTTATTTTTTTATATAAATGCAAGCAATGGTGTATGGCTCAAGAATAAGCAATCGGCAAGAAGACTAATAAGGCATCTGTTACTCTCGAGCACACTAGAATACCTATGAGTATTTCATAATACATATGATAGCTACTAAACAATGGATGGCAAAATGTATAGGGCTCATGAAAATAATACCAAAACTTTTATAAGCACTACATATGTCAATACCAATTGCTCCAACGATACCCCTGAGCTCTTGCACTTAGCTAGTGCTCAAAGAAATAGCAATTTATAAAGACGTTGAAAATGAAATTTCCAAATCAATGTGGCTACCCTAAACGCACAGATCTGGACACCTGGGAGCACACAGCCCGCTTAACTTTCCATTGACAGGAGTAGTTCTCGCACTAGGAAGCGACAAGCCACAGCACACGCGCGCGCGAGACAAACATATTTCGCGTTTTGACTACTTCCAGCAGAATCCATTCCAGTTTCGGACGAACCAAGTGGATGAGAGTGGGGTCAGGGAGCTGCGGCGTACCCTGCGACGGCGGCGAGGAGGAACGATGCGATGGCGCACCAACCCGTTGGGGTGCGCGGGGTGAGCGTGGCGAAATCGAAGAGGTAGAGGAGGGTGAGTCGCGGGACGCGGGTGCCGACGAGGAGCGCCATGGTGACGCCCAGCGACAGGTAGTAGAGGCACTGCAGGCACACGATCTGCGACACGATCAGCCAGGGGTCCCACACCATGGCCCCATAGAACATCTTCGCTCCCCGTCCCCGGCGACCACCGGAGGGAAGGAGGGAGGGAGGCTTCTTCGCTCCCCGTCCCCGGCAACTACCGGAGGGAAGGAGGAAGGTAGTCTTCTTCGCTCCCCGTCCCCGTCGGCCAACGGAGGGAAGGAGGAAGGGATTCTTCTTCGCTCCCCGTCCCCGGCGGCCACCGGAGGGAAGGAGGAAGGGAGGGGCCGAGGAGGCCGCGGCCGAGAAGCGGTGGTTGAGCGCGGGATCTCTCTTCGCGGCTGCCTTGGGACTTGGGGGGAAGCGGATCCGGGCCTTGTTTAGATGGCATTTAAAATTTCTAACCTCACGTCACATCGTAGATTATCTTTAAAGCGTCTTCGTTTGTTAGTGGTAAATATTATCCCACCATAGGATAACCAGCCAAAAGAATCGCCTACCATGAATGCATCTAAACTGTATAATTAGTTATTTTTTACCTACATTTCATACTCTAAATATATATCTTTTTTGGTGTATTTAATGTGATATGATGGAGAGAAAGTGGGGAAAAGGTTAGAAATTTTAGCAATCTAAACAAGCCCGAGGCTGACCTGTGATTGCCCCTCCTGTCTGCCGGAACAACAATATTCTCGGGACGGGTGTTTCTGTTAATTTCATTCATTTCACAAATATGGAACCGTATTTTTTAAATGGAGACATTGGTATTCATTGCCAAAGCTTCTTAGGATTATTTTGGTATAAACCAATGATTATGTCAGTTAAATAAAATAAATAGAGAACGTTGGGTGTGCTCGATTGACTACCAAAAATCACCATACCAAAGATTTCGCGCGAGAAAATTGTTAAAACTAACGCAAAACATTTTTACATAAATTTAGCATGACGATAAAGCTAGGTAGTCAACCAGATGGTTGCCTAAGTTTTGGTAACCAAAATTTAACCATTAACCAGTCAGACCCTCTATTTGTATGTTTTCGAAGAGTTTCCATATCTCTCCAATTACTTTCCGTCTCAACTACCCATCTTTTCTTGTTGAAATAAACACATGCATATAATGGCCACTCCAAAGGTGAAGGACATAAGAAAAAGGGGCTTCACCATCATCTTCAACCACTACAATGGTTCAACAGTTTTTGTCGACACCTTTAGCATCAACATTTATGATGACTCATTGACTTGCCTCCGTCCGATCTCAAGAGACTATGTCCACTCTATCGACGCCAAGGTCTACTACCCCTTTGTCAACCATTTTGACTTGATGGGGCTCACTAACAACTTCATTCCGGACATCTACTTCAACTACTATGAATATATTGACTACACCAAGCGTTACTGAGGATTCGGTCACAAGGCCAACCAAGAGGGGTTAGGGAGCATACTAGAGGACTAGTCGCTCCGGAGCATCAAGTCTTTTGTTCGACGCTTGTGAGAGGCTGTGGAGGCCTCACAACAATCTTTGCCTACGACTAATTCAATTGCATCGACTACTTCAACTACGACAACTACATCCATTTCCAAAGAGAAGATAAGAGCGACAAAGGCCTCGAGATGAAGACCAACGCGCCAAGAAGATATAGATGATGAATGCCTTGAGAAGAAGACCTGCACCCCGAAAGGGCCCCACAAACAAAGACCTACATTCGAGAAGATATCATGGACAAAGGTCCTAAAGGCGAAGACTTGCACACCAAGTGAAGCTAATAAACCATGTAATAGAACCTGATGAGCCGAAGCCCAAATAATAGTTATCGTGAAAATCAAGACACTTGGAGCCATAAGCCTTGGGAATTACAACATGTATTGGCTAGGGTCATGCAATGCTCTTTTCTCCATGCCTTTTTCCCATATGGGTTTTAAGATGAATTTTTTAGTAAGGCATGCATGTGTAGGTTGTGAAGGGCTATCCTCACAACCATGATTTGAGTCGTATTGTGTCTCTTCTTGTATGAGCATCTACTAAGTCATGTAGTATCAGCCATAACCTAGTAGCTAAGGAGCTATAGTTGGGGGAGCCCATATAGTATAAGGGCCAAGTTGCCTATATATAATGCCCAAGAGACACTCTCCCCCACTCACACACTTGTGCGCTCTAAAACCATAATATGTCCTCCCATTTTCCACCAAGCTCTTTCATTCCCATACTTTTTTTCAATCAACTGACCTAATCCTTTTTCACTAGCGCTACCAACACCTGATCCAATCTCATCTCACAGCCGACGACTAACCTAGATGCTAGACCTATAGCTAAAAATAAGGCATTTTTTTCTATTTTTTCGTGTGTTCAAACAAGCCCTGCCCGGGAATCAAAACGATCGAGGATGCTAGTCTCACAAATAAAATAATGCCTACATAAGGCATTGATACAATCCATTTCTCTATCTTACTTTGGCTATCAATGCCCAATCCAATTTTCTCTGTCACCTACATTTTTCTACTTTTTTTTCTCTCTCGCTTGATTGACCAATTTTTTTTTATCTTACCCGACCCACCTGTATGCTAGATAAAGATAAAGAGATTTTTATATTTTTGTGCTCTTTTTTTTTCTCTTTTGTCCCCGGTATAAATAAATCACCCCATCGGCAAGAGACATCAAAATAATAAGTCGACAAAGACACATAAAAATGGTTAAATGTTAAGTTTTATAATAAGTTTAAACATACTATGATACAATTAGTTGTCTAGTGACACAAAAGAATTGTCCACATCATTGCATTGCATTATGCACATCACCTACTCACAATTATCACTTCACCAAACTAGACACAGATAATGCAAGGACCTAAACTTTAGTCATACTCATGTCTTCTTTTTATTTTTTTAGCATCGTAAGCCTCCTTGTAAAGGTCGAATAAACAAGAAACCATGTTAAGGATGAGATGTACCACTCACCGTTATATGGTCCTTATATGAGGGTTGTCGAAGCTTGTTGTGATCAGATTGAAGGAGTGTTAAGCAAATTTTTCTCTTGAAAATGTGCATGTCATCCTGAATTTGAATGGAGCGAACATCGTGTTAAAAAAGTATCAATCTATGATTTAGTCATTTGGTATATATAGTCTAACATGTGTGAAGTTGGATAAAAAGCACCACAAGAATGGTTGTAAAGTTAAACAAGTATAAATTAGAGAGGAATAAATTTTATAGGAAGAATATATGACCTATCCGTTTGTTGTGATATGCCAAGATAGGGTATTATTTCCATTTTATAATATTCACAACTTAGTTTCTTGCAATCCATTTTTGTAAATTCGTCACCTATTATATTGTATTGTGAAACAAACCATTACCATTACGACCAATTTAAAAGCTATGTGTGCGGATTGTAATGTGACTATATGACAAAAGCATTTACTAGTGTATTTTCTTTGTCTAAATCTCTATTAGTCGGGGCTAGGGAATTAAGGATCTACACCTTTGACTTGTTACAACCACTTTCATTTACATTTAATGGGATAAATACCTGTCATAAATGGGATAAAAGGGTGTAATTACTTATATGAGCTGGGTGTAGGCAGAATAGAGATTGTAATGACATTGTCATACCAAATTATTTCTTCTACATTTTTCTACAATTTGGTCAGCCCATTTTTGTTGTTTTCCTTGCACGAGGAACTTTTAGCAGGAATTTAGTCAAAAGTAGATAAAAACGAGTTGCTAGTGTATCCTCAAAACTATTCCATATATATGTATTTATAACCTAAAAGTTTTGGCATATAGGTAAATTTGTAGGTAAGATGAAAGGTTTGGCATATAGGTAATTTTGTAGATAATATGATCTATATACATCTGCAAATGAAAAAAGGTTTTACCTCACCATGCATATAGTCACTAGTGACATGTGGGAGTAACGACGGCGGCGGCGGCGGCGCCGACCTCCCCGCGACGACGATGCGACGGGTAGCTACTACGACCTCGTGTGCGATGACGACAATGTGGCGTCTTCAAGCCGGCATGGGATGGAACGGAGGACAACCATCGCCCATACCTCCGGTGTTAGCATGGGCAATCTCGGTGGTTGAGAGTCGCGGCCCTCATCGACTCGTGCGACTTCGGGAACCGGGAGACGAGGAAGAGGGGCGTTTGGTATTTTTCCATGTTCCAAACAGCGTCTTAGGCCGGCTTCAACTATAAAATGAGAGAAATCCTTCATAATCCTAAATATCAAAAGAATTCGTGTGTACATGGTTAAATTTCAAAAGGCATGCGAGTTTAAGGTTATATCGTGAGGGGAGTGCGAATACCGAGTCAAATATTAAATTTTTCTCCATTAGGACCAAGGAAGCTACGGGCTCGCTACGGCTTGGGCTACTTTGCTAATTGTTATGGGTCTTTGAAGATCTCTAGTTTGGTTTTGGCTAATTGATGACATCCTAAGACTAATCTCTCTATGTTAAGTGTGTGATTTAGTTGGAGATTGGTCTAGCAAAGTGGTTGTTGACACCTGTTATAGCATAATATTATTAGTCAATTAAACATAAAATAAGGGCTTAAGATGAATATCAACATAAGTCTAGGGGTCTAACTAACATATTTCCACGAGTTTTGGTATTCTATGACTTTGTAGGGACTGAGAACAGATAAAATCAGATAAGAACGGTGAGAAACCTAAGAGTTTACATCCCATACGATGACAAGACTTAACCGTGAAGTAACTCAACCCAAAATGTGGACTAAAACACTCTAGAAGATAACAGAAGACACCATGAGGAAGGAGATCACGTTGTGATCTTGACCCCTGGCGATTGCCGGGCTTATTCACGGCGACCGCCAGGTGGGTCCCACCTGTCGGCCTCAGATTTTTATGTCGGTTTACCACCGACATTGAGATTGTATCTACACCGTTATTGAAGGTCGGTTCGATCTAAGGGTCCATGTTCATCGCCGAGGGCTATATAAGAAGACCACCTGACCCCAGGGCTAAACCCTAATTCATTATCAACTCATTATCAATTCATTCTCAGACCAAGTCGGTTCTACTCAAGTCCAACCAAGTCTAGATCTAAAGCCCTAGTTCATCATATTAGAAGTAGTTAGCTACCTAGTTAGCTCTAGAGGAAGTCAAGCTTGTCTTGGATTCCTGATAGTCAAGAAGTAGCGGGAGCAGTGTTTCTCGTGGCTTCTCTCTTGTATCCAATCTGTAAGTATATTTGTTGGAATACAATTGATATGACTTTGTTCTATATAATGATTATATTCTTAGTGATATGTATCCATGCATGCTATAGTTATATATTTAGTTTAGTGAGTTTGTCTTATATCTTATGCATGGAATCGTATAGCATCCACTTAGATGATCACTTAGTGGGTGATAAGCAATGTGTAAACGTGGTGTTTATACAACATTTATTTGTGATTGCACCCTACATTCTCGGGACATGTGGTAGATCGCGAGAGTGACAGTCCTGTTGAGTCCTTTGGAGTCCACCCCCCGAATGATAGGCTAAGTTGAGCCATAATTATGGTGATGATCAAGTTTCGTCCTTGATTGTCATTGGTAATGCTTACCATGTGTAGATGTATTGCAACCTTGCCATGATAGCTAGATGTATTTGCACTAATTATAGTATTCATTGACATATGATTAGGAGTAACTTAGGAATATTCTTTCTATTCTTTCTATACCATGTTAATAGCTCATATGATACTAGTGGCATACCATGATCTTAGACTTGGGTAGTGTTGGTATTTGATAAGCCTACAGAAATATTTATAATTTGTATAATCCGCAAGCGAACGGATACCGGTGAGCACTTCACCCGGGAGAGGGTTTTAATATCGAATCCATAGGGAAACGGGTGAGGGAGACTACGATCTAATCTTAACCCAGAGTAGGACAAGACTTAAGAAGGTTGAGAGTGTAGAGAGGATTACTAAGATATCTAATTCTTATCCTGATAAGCTATGATGATATCGTCTTAGGGGGACGTACTCAAAGGAAAGCAGGAACGAAACGTGCATTCCTCTAGCAATAGGGTCCTGCTTGGCCTATCATTCGGGGGGTGGACTACAAAGGACTTAACAGGACTGTCACTCCCGCGATCTACCACACGACCCGGAATGTAGGGTGCATTCACAAGCAACTTCGGTCTAAGCACCGCGCCTAAACCTAAGCTACTCCTCTAATCTATAGGGTCCTACAGATTAAAGTACTCAAACAAGAGTTGTGAACAATAAGAACGATAAGAACTAGTACTAACTAGAAAAAGAAGTAGATTACCAGAGTAATTCCAAGCATAGGTTAACTTCTACTGAGGTACAAGTTTATGGAGATGGCGCCGACAGGCCAGCACCTTCACCGGTCCCTTCCCTCTCTCTATCTCTCTTGATCTAAAGATTAGATCTATCTAGATCTAATCTCCTCTTGCATACTAACTCTTCTAGATCTATTTCTATTAGACCTAGGGGGAGACTCAGGGCCTCAGCCTATTGATACTGAATGATAATGAATTAGGGTTTCACCCTGGGGTCAGGGGGTCTGCTTATATAGCCCTTGGCGATGAACGATGGCCCTTGGATCAAACCGACCATCAATAACGGTGTAGATACAACCTCAATGTCGGTTACAAACCGACCTAGGAAGATGAGGCCGACAGGTGGGACCCGCCCGGCGGTCGCCGTGAATGAGCCCGGCGGTCGCCAGGGTCCTGAGCCACAACTGTGTTTCCTTCCTTCTGGTGTCTTCTAGAATGTTTTAGTCCACTTTTTGGGTTGAGTTGCCTTACGGTCAAGTCTTGTCATCGTATAGGATGCAAACTCTTAGGTTTCTCACCATTCTTATCTGCTTTTATCTGTTTAGTCCCTGCAAAGTCATGGAATACCAAAACTCGTGGAATTATGTTAGTTAGACCCCTAGACTTATGTTGATATTCATTTTAAGCCCTTATTCATGTTTAGTTGACTAGTAATATTATGCTATAACAGGTGTCAACAAGTAGTTATCATTTATTCAATCATCTTTATCTTGTGACTTATCCTGTTATGAGTATTGTTAGATGCATATGGCTACTCTGCATTATACAACTGCAAGTGAATCTCAAGTAAATCATCAAGCTAACTCAACCATTAGATATCCCTATCTCTCTTACTTTCCATAGACGTCCTCTTCCCTGTGGTAAAATATAAATACGATACCTTGGACTCCCGGTGAAGTGCTACAATGGTATTTCTATCTGTGCGCTTGCAGATATCATGTTCATCCTTTATCAAGGCATATCAAGAATACCATACCCGCATTTCTTAGAGCGGGTGATAGACTAGTATGTAGGTAATGCCTAGAAATGAGTGGTATACCTTGAGTACATATCCTTAGTGAGATTAACTCCACTATGGATAATGATCTTGAGATTACACCCCACAACTAACACCCGCGACTCGCCTTTGTTGGATCGTGAGATTAACTCCACATCCAAGCTAACATGATTAGATAGATACCATATATATATATTTCTTTCGCCTTCCTAATTTGGATTGTGTCAGAAATATCAACAGTGGTGGAGCGTGAGAATCATGGTCGATGCTTGGAGTGATCCAAAAGTTGATCAAGTACTCGGACTTTGGAGAATTGAGATCAAGGTGTGATCAAAATGGGCTCAAGGCGAAGGTATAAACTTAGAGCCATTTCGATTTCACACTCAAGAAACCATAGAGGGTGAGAGTGGTTTAGGATCGATAGTCCGACTATAAAGAGGGGAAAACGATGGGAACATCGATCCTCATGTGCCTCTAGGTTCAACAATCTTGTGCATGCATTCCTAACCTAAAGAGGTAACTAAACCTTTCAAATTTACTGTGAAAATGCCAACATGCGAGCACATGGAGATGTACACGTGGTGGTGTTAGCATATTCGCAAAGGTGGACAACTTAGTGGCGTCGACGGACTATAAAAGAAGTTTTACATGCGCCAGATGCCGCTCACGCGAGCATCGGATGCCAGCGGGCGCGTCCAGCGCATTGTGGCTCGGGCGGTGATGATGTGCCGCGCCGGACGGCAAGCACTAAGGGCTCAGTGTCCAGCGTGTGGAGAAACGATGGTGAGGTGTTTTTCAACGAAATGTGCGGCGGACGCCCTGGCAGCGTCCAGTGTTCGCCCGGTGGTGGCGTCGGGGCGTGTCCGGCAGCGTGCGTCCGGCGCACGTCCAACCTCACACGCCAACGGTCAAATTCAAATGGTAACTTACACGTGGCGATCGTTGGAGCACCGGACGCCATTGTGCAACGTCCGGTGCCGCTATCTGGCCCGTCCGACGCCCCTGCGGGAAAATGGTTTGAAGTGGGGGTGTTTCCCCACTTCTATAAATAGATGGGTGGACGACTCTAGCTCTCTCTCTCTCTTGGACATTTAGAATCATTCCATACACTCTGAGTTGAGCTAAACCTCTCCCCTCTCTCCCCACTTGCTTGATTGCATAACCTTGAGAGTTTGGGTGAGATTCAAGTGCATTGCTTTGAGAGTTGCATTTAGAGGCACCTGATGGTCGTCGTTGCCGGTGATTTCTTGTTGCTCTTGGAGACCACCACTCCTAGATCGGCTCGGTGATCGTTGGAGGCGTTAGGAAGAGAAGGTGATTGTTCTTTCCCACCTCCGGTGACTTGTGAGGGGTTCATGATCTTCCCCGGCGGAGTGCCAAATTAATACTCTAGTGGATTGCGTGTGTTGTTGAGTTACCCCTCAATCGTGCAGTGTCAAGAGGGCCTAGAGAGGGAAGGCGTGCGCGCCACCTTGATCCATCGTTGAGACGGTCGACACAACCGGAGAGTAGCTTGAGGATGCTCAAGTGAACTCCGGCTGAACAAATCAATTGCCTCCATCTTATGTGATTGATTGTCTCCCAATGATTGGTTCTTTGCCTCGACGTGTCGTTATAACTCCTCTCTACCTTGCATTACATTGATATATACATTGTGCTAGTGTAGACTTGTTAGTTGAGTAGCTTGCTAGAATTGTGTAGGATTACTTAGCTTCTTACCTAGTTAGAAAAGTAGTGACATTGTTCCTTAAGTGATCTAGATACTTTAGTAACTAGAATTGTCACTAGGAGGCTTGATGACAAGTACAGCTACTGCAACCACTCTTAACGCCTCTTGTTATTCTAACAAGTTGATCTAAGTGTTTTGTAGAAATTTTATTAGCATATTCAACCCCCCTCCCCCCCCCTTGCCATTTAGAACCTTTCATGGCTCCATGGCCCCCGACGGTCGCACTGCCTGCCCCCTACAGTCGGCATTGTCGTCCGATTTTTTGTTGCCACTAGCTCGTCGCTGTTAGAGTTAAATGTAAATGAAAAATTAATTAACTATCATTTTCCACTGATGTGAGAAAGTATTTATACAAGATGAAGGGGTCGAAGTGACTGTTACCAAACAGAATAACTGAGCAAACATGACGGTTCCCAACTAATTCCAAGTGTCTAATTCTAACCACTAATCCTGTGCTTGAATGGATGAGATCATCTCTTGAAAAGGCGTCTGTTGATGATGAGGCATCGTTTCACAACACTCCTTTATGATCAAATATTCCGTGAGAGCAATTTAAGTGTGATTAGCAGCTGAATTCCTCAAAAACCAAATGGAAAAAAATTGAGGAATATATAGATTACCATAAAAACTCGTTTCTGTATGGGAAATATAAGAATAAAATACCATGGATGTTATCGAATTCACGTACATGTGTTGGGCTGGATTCAGGTGTAGTTTAGTTCAACTTCCACTCTAATCCACTCTAACACATGTGGATGGATTTAAATCCGACTACGTCCAAATTATTCCTTATGTGTGATTTAAACTAGGGAATTTGGTGATTATACCCTTATTTTGAAGGCCAATGGTGATTTTGTCTTACGCTTTTTTTTTTTTTTTCAAGCGAACCCTTCGTCTACCCCTATTACCTAACACCGTTAAATGCTGGTTATATTGAACTGCAAAAAAAAAAAAAAAAAAAAGAAATGACAGGCGGTCGAAATGACAATAGTGCCCCTGAGGGCTTTTCTACTCGCTCGCGTACTCTGTACGCATAGCAGCGTCTAGCAGCTCTGATAAGAAAAGAAAAAAAATGTTGGGTTCCTCTTCTGTAGTTCGGCATCGAGCGCGGCGCTGCTCCGGCCCTCCCCATCACGGCGGCCAGGAACTAGGCGACGGTCCTCCTCTGCCCTTCGCCCTCCTCCTTTCCCCTTATTCCTGAACAAGGCTCACACGCGGCATGAAGGGCGCTGCTCCCGACAACTTGTGGCCCCTCTCTCGTCGTCGTGCCCTCTCCCCATCATCTCATCCCGGGCCGGGCATGGGGCATCACAGGCTCTGCTGCTCCTGGCTCACGGTGTTGCCGTTGTAGGCGGCCAACGGCGGTGCTCCGGGCGGTTGGCGGTGGTGCTCCCGCGCAACGACCCCTCTCTCGTCGCCCTCCCCACCTCCACCATCATCCTCACCCTTAGGACAGACATCATGGAAGAAAGGAGGAAGGCGATTGAAGGTTGAAGGAAAATCTGATGACTGGGGCCCACATGTTAGTGAGGGAAGCTGCAAGGGTAGACTTGTCCTTTTGCCCAAAAGTTAACACAGTTAGGAGCACTTAACAGACGAGGGGTAGTCTCTCCCTTCGTTTTGAAAAAGTGAGGGTAAAACGCAAAGTTAATTATTGGTTTATAGATAATTATAGGCAGTGGCGGAGCCACCAATATGGCTAGTTGTGGCAGCAGCCATACCTAAATAAAAAAATGAATATGCATAGCATATATATACGTGTATACACGACATGAATGAGTACTTACATGACTTACATTTTTTTTTTTTTGAGACACAACCTCCTTTATTATGTCATCTCATAAGAATTACAAACTCCCTCCGGAGGCTCAATAAACCAAACATATCGACCGCCTAAGAAATTAACATAACTTCTAGCTAAACAGTGGGCATCATGGTTTGCATTCCTCCCTTCGTGTACAAATTCTACTCTTGCAAAGTTGCCCATGTTGTGCTTTATATCCTGGATAACCGGACCATGCACTCCGGTACCTTCTCCATGGATGCTTTTAACTGCGTTAGCACAATCACTGGCAATCCTCAAGGTCCACAGATCAAGATTGTTCGCCAACGCCAAGCCCTCCCAGCATGCAAGGACCTCGTCCGTCTCCGCATCCGTATATCCTTCCACAACCAGCGCCGACGCTCCCAGAAATTTCCCATTCTCATCACGCGCCACTGCTGCAACCGAGGCTCTTCTAGAATTCTTTGAGATTGCGGCATCAACATTGATCTTGTTAGAACCTCTGGGAGGTGGAATCCAGCGCACTGCTGGTTTTACTATCGGCTGTCTCATCGGTTTCTCTAGAGTCGCCGCCTCCAGATCCTCAATTAACCGCTCAACGAAGCCAAGCGTCGAAAGCGGACTCTGAAATATATTCTCATGCACAGCCTGCCTCCGAGCATACCAAATAGCCCAGAGTCGGACAACAACCCTGGTGAGTTCATCATGCTTGAGACCCTTGATCACTTCCGCTAACCAAGCTTTAGCATCTTGGGTGTCGATCTGACAGATGAACTCGGTGATCTCTTCACGTTCCAACGCCCAGACACACTTAGCGAGGTTACATTCCAGAAGTGAGTGCCTCCAAGAATCAAACCCGCCACACAACGTGCATCCTGCATTGGGTGCCATGTTTATTCGGTGCCGGACTTCACTGGTCGGAACTGAGTGCCGTGCTAATTGCCACAAAAGAGATGGATCTTTGAGGGCACTTTAATCTTCCATAAATTGCTCCACTCTTTTTCCTGAGCCTGCTTGTCCGACGGGCCTAGGCAATTGCCTTGCCAAGCCGCTGTCGTCTCTCTCAACCCGATGAGCATGCGGTAAGCTGATTGAACCGAGAAGCTTCTAGTTCTCTCATAATGCCAAGCCCAAAAGTCCTCAATTTGTCTGGTGCTCAGCGGTATATTCTCAATCGTCTCCCAATCAAGCGGGCAGAAAAACTCCTGCAATAAGTGTCTGTCCCAGCTTCTAGTTGTCTGATCGATAAGTTCTGACACCCACACCGGTGGGTTAGGTTTTACCGGGTGCATGGGTCGCAGCATGCCACTTACATGACTTACAAGTCTTACATGAATGAGTGCATACATGACTTGCTGGCCGGCCTGGCCTGTTTGGCTGTTGCGTGCGTACCTAAATCACGTTTGATGGGCCAAGCCACGTCAGTTTCCTTTCCTAGACTTGCGCCAGCTCCCAGCCGCCAGAGATTGGATCGATGTACGTCTTCGTAGTCTCGTAGTCGTAGAAGTTTGGCCGGTGGATATCGGGCTGCCACCCGCCGGCACGCAGCGAATAGAACAATAGATAGCTTCGGCATCCTCTGATCCTCGCCATCGCCGGCAACGACACAAAGGAGACACGGTGCACGGGTGCCGATCAAAGCCGCGGAGCGAGTCCAGACGACCAGACTAGATCGCTTGCCATTGCAAATTGCAATTGTAATTAAGTTCCCTCAAGTTTATCATATTATTGAGTTGGGGTTGCTACTGCAGTGGCGACAACATCGGTTAAGAAGGTCTTCTCAGGTATGAAAATTATTAAGACCGAGTTACACAATAAGATGGGTGATGCTTGGGTTAATAACCATATAGTGTGCTATACTGAGCGAGGCTTATTCAAAGAACTTGATATTGTTGAAACTAAGAAAGAATTTTCAAAAGAAAAATAGAAGAAAGCCTTTGCCAAGGCATGTACCCAGATAATGCTTTATTATAGGTATGTATAAAGAATCTTCATTTATTGAGGTATTTTAAGTATCGATGCTTTACTTTTGGATATCCATTATATGTGCTCATCACAAAGTAATATATTTATATACACACACACAAATACATAATGCTCTAAGTGTGTATGCATAGTTGTTGAAAAGTCCTAATGGCTAGAGGGGGGTGAATAGTCTATTAAAATTCTACAACAACACTTGGCAAACCGGTTAGTAATTAAAACGGCGAAGCGTAACAAAGCGGTGCTACAAGTTTATCTATGCAAGCCCCCTATGCAATCAACCACTAAATAAAATCTATGATCACTAGTCAATCAATCTAGCTAGCTATGTCAATCCTAGGTGGTAACACTACACAATCTAGAGCAAGAACACTAGCTAGATCAACTACCACTACTCAAGCTAAACTAGTAAACAAATGTAAATGCTAGAGAGGGTGTGATCGATATACCGACATAGACATGTAGAGGTGGAATCCAATCATCGTGATCAATATGAAATTTCCAACGAGTACAAGACAATTGACACGATGATTTTTACCGAGGTTCACGTGTTTGCCGACACGCTACTCCTCGTTGTGGCGATACACCCACTTGATGTTCCACGAGCTTAATGGCTGGTGCCAAATCCCACGGTGGGAGCTCAATGAAACACTCACAAGAGGGGATCCACAAGCCACGAGCAATCCACTATGATGCCTTTCACGAATCTCCCGCGGGATGAGGCTCAACCCCTCACATGTCCACCGGTATGGCCTCGAACAAGCTTGTTGGCGTTTCTTAACGCAAACAGAATGAATTCCGCAAGCGCACGGAAATGCCGTTGTAGCTTTCACCCGGAAGTATTCAGGGTATCGTATTTTTCACAGGGAAGGCATGGTGCAAAAGTCTCTAATAGAAAGATGGGCATGATAACATGACTGTATGGTAGACCAAGGTTCATAACAGGGATGGAACAAGACAAGTATAGGATAACTTGACACACACATTCGAGCAGTCTCAAGGATAAAGAAAACCCTAAACTGGAGCAAGGCGTATCTTGAATAGCTATGTTAGAAGAGCAGGTATACCGACATGTTTGTACCGTTAGAGATTCTAAGTTAAGATAACCTTGGTCACTATTGGCTTACGCCGGGCACCGGATCGCACCTGGTGCGCGGTGATGCCGGCCTCCGGCTCTACTCTCTAGGCAGGGCGTGGAGGAGTGCAAAGGACGAATTTGGGGGCTGTCACCACTGTCGCCTACCTCACTACCGTGGCCTAGACAGCAAACGAAGGCAGCCCATAGCCTAGACACCACGTCTATGCTATCGACTACTACTCTAGCGTGATCAGGAACATCCGTCTTTATCAGGAGTCCTCTACTAGAGCATCTGCCACGAGGACGGACGACAAACCCGCAAACCGACAAGCAACTAAGACTAACTCAAAGTAGAACTCTACATCTTAACTTGGTCTACACATGTATGTATAATTCATTAAGCATAAAGTTCTATATGATAAGATCATAACATGAAAACTATATACTAGTTCATATGCTAAGAACATATCATAGGAACTTTACTCTAGTTCATAACATAGCTATATTGATAATAAGAACAAGAACAAGATGAAGAACATGATATGAAGAACATTGAATCGATCATACCAAGTACCTCCAAGTCGATCTTGATCTTGTATTACATATTGCCAAGCTCTTAATACTAACCAAAAAGTAAAAGATACAAGTGGAGAATGGAGAGAGCTCTTGTGTGGTGTGTGTTGAGGTGAGAGCACTCCCCATCTATTTATATCTAACATGGTCGGTTTCGTGCAGGTAAATAAGGAAGCACCTAGCAATACCGCCTATGCATGGCGGCATGCAACCCCTTTGTGAAAGGTCGGCTCGAGGCGGCACTTTGTGGGTCCGACCAGGACCCACTTCGATCCGGCCGGACCGGGGGTGACCCGATCTCGCGACCGCCTTTTCGCTGTGGGCTCTGGGCGGCCTCGGATCCGTAGTTTAGGGGTGCTTTGGTCCAATTCGGCCTTTAGTTGGGCTTTCTCTATTTCCCCTTGGTTGCGCATTTCTGGAATGTGTATTATGCTTTGCGCTTTGTTCTTTGTTTGGTGTCTTTTCACTTGATTCCGTGTATAAGTCACGCAAAAACATATTTCTCGGAATACAAGTGAAACTGGGTCAATAGTAAAGGTATATGTGTCATAGGTTAGCAAGTTTCCCTTGAAAAAGACATAAGTTGGCGGTATAAAATGGTCGATAACGACCGCCAACAAAGCTCCAATCGAGCTCAACACCACCACGAACTCCAAGCCACTAGGGAACCAAGCAAATTCCTAAGATAACAAGAATCCCGCAGCTCCTCCAAGGATCAAGTGTCTCTAGATGCAATCAACAATGCAATGCACTTGGAATCTCACTCAATCTCACCAAAGATCGAAGTTATGTAAGAGAGATGAGTGGAGGGGAGTTTTCTCAGCTCACAAGAGAGTTAGAATGATCAAATGTGCAAGAGGGAGCTCAATGAACCGGCCACAGACATATATATAGGCTCCACACAACAATAGAGCTGTCGGGGTTCAAATCAGTGTTTTACGTACCACCGGCCGGACGCCGGTCAGGTTGACCGGACGCCTTCCGGTCGGTGACTGAGACGCTACGCCCATGCGTCCGGTCAAGCTTCCGGTCACATGCGACAAACCTCCTGGCCCCACAGCTGACAGCCCGAACCGTGCGTCCGGTCGCAGGGTCCGGTCGATGACTGGACGCACCGGTCGGCCAAAGTGCCGATTCCAGACCTTACTGGAATCGACCGGACTCTAGCCAACCGGACGCTCCGGTTACACCTCTAGCGTCGGGTCATAGCGTCCGGTCGCTGGTTTCTGCGAAAATCATCGTTCGTTGTCGCCTTTGCTCCAACTTGCCACCCAACAAGTATACCAACTTAAGCACGAGGGTTAGCAAGATATCTCCGACAAATTGCATTTGGTGCAATAGAAAATATGCATCTCATTTTCTCAAAAGCGCTGAATCCCGCCGAGCATGCTCGGCGGGAGGATGAGCGGTTTCCAAACCCAACTCAACCCTGCAAAGCACTGCCGCCTTTGCAAATGTGCCAACACCACCACATGTACATCTCCATGTCCAAGTGTGTTAGCAATTTCACAATCAATTTCAAAGGCGAAGTTAGTGCACTAGATTCTAAATGCATATGCAAGTCAATATGAACCTAGAGGAACTTTCTCATTGGATTAGTCGTGGCATTCCCTCTTGATAGTCAGCTATCTATCCTAAATGTGATCACACTCCCTATAGTATCTTGATCACCGAGAGCAAACCCTATCAAGTTATACCTTTGCCTTGATCTTCGGGTCCTTTCCATTCCGATACGTGAGCTTGATGGTCCATCATGTCCATCATCAACGTCCATGTCCATGATCGTGTTGCTCCATGTCATCCATGCAATCTTATCTCTTAAGCACACTTAGAGCAAAAGATTAGCATAATAAGGTGTCATCAATTTCTAAAACCAAACATGAGATTTCAGTTGTCCAATTGCCCTTTACAAACCCGCCATACCTGAAAATAATTCCTGCCTTCGCCACTGATTATAGGTGATCCAATTGAACCAATAGCACATGATTATTGTATGCGGTTAATTATTCGTAGAGCCATACACAATCATATTATGCCTCGTGTAGTATAATAATTTCATATTAGTAGGGGGTCACCGTCAGACTCTGTTTAGAAGACTTCCATGAAATAGTGTACCTCCATGTAAAAATACAAAACCTATTTGGGACTTAGCATTATGGAGATCAGATAAGTACCAACATCTGTATATCCAATCATATTGGGACGATGATTTTTACTATTTTTTATTAAGGAATACACCAAGATCCTTTGTGCCACCTGAGAGGTCGAGATGGGGACTGTGGGGTAGTCCTTTCTAAAAACTAATTGCGATGGCTAACTGAATACAATACAGAATTAAAACTATTCGCTTAGCCAAGACTTCACCCCTCTAATATGACTCTAAATCACCTCACAAAAGATACTACACAAGATAAATGAGGTGACAAGCCTAGCTTGAGCTCCTAACCAATTCTATTGCAAGGTCACACAAACCTATGCACTAGTACTTCAATCAATGGTGGGCTTCTACACAATTCTAATGAGCAAAAGCACAAAGCCTACCAAAGCTCACTAGATGCACTAAGGACAAGACGACACACGCTTAACCCCAAAGGCTCAAATTACTTAGCAACACAAACTAAGTAAAGCAACTAAACAAGCTACACAAGAAAGATAGATGCTACAACACTACTTCTAGCTACACAAGCAAGAAGGCAATTAGAGAGCTACACAAGCTACTAATTACAAGAGATACTACTCAATCACAAGCACAAGATATATATATATGAATGTAAGAACAAAGCTTGTGATCAAGAGAATGTAAACCACTGCGAAGTGTCGACACAAGATGACACCGAGCGCGCGAGGCACCGTCGCGAGCTGCTGCTGCCTCCGCGGCGGCTTGAGTAGGATCCCCGGCGGCACGGGTGGCTCCCTCCGTGGCGCGGACGAGCACACGTCTGCTCCGCCGCGGGGCATCCATGGCGCACGACTGATCCATGCTCGCCGGGACTCCCTCCATTGGTCCGATAGAAAAAGCAACAAAGCCTGTCGCCGTCGCCGCTACCCACGAGCAGGAGCTCGCGTTGCTGCCTGTTTTTTTTTTTCGGTAAGGGGTAAAATAGACTTTTTACCTAGCACTTGACACCATTAACCTCTCTGATCTGACATTAGGCTGAATAAGTAAGAGATTTTCGTTTTGAGGCCAAAATACACAAATTCGAAATAAAGGTTAGATAAGTAAGAAGAGTTTTTCCATGGCCAAATAAACAATTCTCCCTAAGTTCAATGTGACATCAAGCCTGCTGTAATTTGCAAGAGCCAAGATACATCAGTGCTCTATTTACACAGATATGGAACCTTGGGTCTTTTGCGGCGAAGAATGGGCTAGATCTTTTTAGTCGATCCCTAGAGTTTTTTTTTATATATAGGTTGATTGCAACGGGTTGTGCTAGACCTTGCTGGTGTATGATTTGGATCTCAATCCAACGTCAACAAATGCACAGAGCAAAAGCTTCATATTCTTAGCTTGTTCCAGATTATTTTCCATAAAAAGGGTCAGCTGCATATTGCAAATAGAAAGATTGTGATATAAACTCGTATTCTTGCCACTTAAAGCATAATGTCAATAAATTCTAAAATAAATCTATAAAAATATGAGCACCCGAATTGAATCCGGGTGAGCAGGTTCCAACCTAATCAACTGAGCAAAATAGAAAAGTTCTAGAAAGAGATAGAAGCCTGCTGGGCTGAATCTCCTTGCGTCAGCCCATTTCCTCCTACTCTCTCCTCTATTTTTATTTTCTTTCCTTTTCCTGCACCAGCCATCCAGATTCTTTTCTTTGGGCCAAATTCATTTTTCTCTGCAAAAGTTCCATTTTCCTCGTGAAATCTACCCGCCACAGCGCATGTGACGAGGATACTATACGGACGGATATGGCCTACAACGAACACAACTGCCCGGCCCACAACGATTTTCATGCTTATGGACAGGCGACAGGCCGAGCCACCCAGACCAGCGCGGCCTCGCCCAAAACCCTACGCCGCTCAACCATGCTCCTCCGGCGACCGCTCCAGACCCTCACTCTCCCCTCCTCCGCCGCCACTTCGCCGCCGCCGCCGCGGCTGAGGCGCTCGTGTCCCCCCCCACGAAGCCGTCGACCCGCTCTCCCCGCCGTACGACTACCTCCCGGGCCACCCGCGGCCAGACGCCAAGCACGATGAGGTGATCCTCGCCGTGCCGCGCGCCGCTTCGGGGCGCCACGAGGCCGCCAGGGAGCGCAAGGCCGGGCGGGTCCCCGCCATCGTCTTCGAGCAGGAGAACGGGCAGGAGGGCGGCAACAAGCGCCTCGTCTCCGTGCAGTCCAAGCAGATCCGCAAGCTCGTGGACCACCTCGGCCGGTCCTTCTTCCTCTCCAGGCTGTTCAGGCTCCAGGTCTGGTCAGAACACGCCGGCCAGGGTGAACTCATCGAGAGCGTCCGCGTCCTACCCCGAAAGGTGTGTGGCGCTTCTGTTGTATTTCTAGTGTAATTGCTAATGGCGATTTGTCTGCGACGATGGCTTAGGGGCTACTGCATTGCATTTTTTTAAAGCTTGCACAACTTAACTGATGCACTCACCTGCCATTTTGTTGTCGTTAGGAATCAGGGATGTGTGTTTTGGATTGAAAAGTATATTTATGTTATTATGGTTCTATAATTGCTCCATTTCTTGTTGAAAGTTTAAGATTGACTACAAAGATGTTGACTTGTTGAGGAATGTGCGATGCAAGATTGAGTGGCGGCTTTACAACAGTACACAAATACAATTTCAGTGGCCGTGTAGTTTGCTGGTCGTCAATTGTTATGCTGGTTCAGAGGTTTCTGAGCAAAAGTTCTGTTAGATTAGTTTATTGAACAAGATGATGACACCCCTTGGTTGAGTGTTGGTCCTGTGGTTATGTTTTTAAGTTGAACTTTGATCTAGTTGTGGAAAACGTGAAATTGGCCAATAGACTAGGACAGTTACTTTAAAGGGGGGGAGCTCACTGTTTGCATTATGATCGTTCTGGAACTGTCTGATCTGTGGCATCCATATACTCCTGCAAGCAGATCCATTTTTATCTTATGAGCTGCAGTTTCAGTTCTAATCATTATTTGGTTGTTTGATTGCCTCCTGTCTTTCTTGGCCTGATACTATGTGATGGCTGATCCAAAGTGTGTTGCACTATATAAGTTTTTTTAATGGTTGCTCAAAAAATAACATGAATATGTTTCTTCATTGCCTTCACACTACTAATGTGGGATCTGTTGGGACATGCAGGTGCACCTGCATTCAGGCACTGATGAACCGCTGAATATCACATTCATGAGAGCACCTTCTTCTGCGCTTCTCAAAATATAGATGTTCCTCTGGTGTTCATTGGAGAGGATGCCTCGCCTGGTCTTAGGAAAGGTATGTAGCATGTTATGATGATCCATAAATTTGCACAAATAAAATGCCAAATGGTAAGTCTTTGATTTTAGAAGCTCACACTTTCTGTTTATGTTTTTTATCTTATAAATGGAACAGAATCATTAAAAGAATACCTGTGTTACTTGTAAACATTTCTCTTAAACCGTAGTAAAGAGCTCATTTCTGTTGAAAATGTTTAGCTATTATTTATTGTCTTGTGGTTTGTTGCTATATGCTATGTTCATTCACTTCTGTCTGAAACACTAATCCAGTATGCACTGAACATCCCATTTCAAAAACTTTGGCCACAATGCTCAGGCATTGCCTGCATTATTGCTGAAATCTTCATGTTTGCCTCCTTTGCTGTGTTAACATCTGGACTAAATGTGTATAATTGAAACTCCAGGAGCCTACTTCAACACCATAAAACGAACGGTCAAGTTTCTGTGCCCTGCTGACATAGTACCACCATACATTGAAGTGGATCTAAGTGAATTGGATGTAGGACAGAAATTGTTGATCGCGATCTGAAAGTTCATCCAGCATTGAAGCTGCTTCAGTCGCCACAGCAGCCCATCTGTAACATTATCGGATCAAGGGCTCCAGAACAGAAGAAGGGAAAATAACTTGCTTCGTTGTATGAACTGTTTTGGGCACAATAAGGTTCTTTTTCATTTGTTTTCATACCTGAGTGATTCAGGTGTTACTTGTCCTACTGGTAGGATGAATTGTAGTTGTAGCCAGAGACACCTATTTTACCTCAGGAAGGAATGTTTTGAGCAGGCAGATGCTATAGCTAGACGCACTTTCAAAGGTTCCCAAATATGGTCTGTAGTGTTCATCACAGAAACTTTTGGTGCGGTGAGCATTGTTGAAAATGAAGTCATCATTGTTTGCAATTGTCTAATTTTGCATTATGTGTGTACACTACGATTTAGATAGCATAAGTTTGTAAGGATGATCAAGGAAAAAAAAAAAAAAAACATTTTATTGTTTTGCCATCGTGATGGCTTAAGCTTTCTATCTGTGATCTACCCTGAAAAGCTCAATATATCCTGAGCGACCCATCTTCGATACTGGGCTGGTCTTGTCACCACAAAATGTTAACTATGTTATCGTGATCTTACGGGCCATTCATTGATAATGTCGTGTAATATCGAGACTACTCTGAACCTGGAGCGTATTTAGTATTATCTGATCTGATCACATCTATCTGTTTTAAATTATAAGACATTTTGGCTTCTTTCTAGATACGTAGTTTTTGCTATGCACTTAGATATGCGGTTTAGATATGTAGTAAAAGCGACATTCTTAGAAAAAACTAAAATCGTCTTATAATTTAGAATGAGAGATATTTTGCAATGAGCTTGGGAATTTAGAACGAGTATTTTGCAATAAGCTTGGAAAGTTGAATGATCTCTACCTCACCGGGGTAGTTGTAGCGTGACAAAGTTGTATACTTCTAAAATGATTTTGGGTGTTTTGAGAAAAACAAATGATATTTTCGTAACAATTTCTACGTTCAAATATCCTGATCAAAACGCTTGTTAAACATAGCCATGGACCGAAAGCCCGAAAGAGCAGCTGACAGTACTGACCACCCCATATTATATCAATCTACTATGACGCAGAGAGAAATCCAACCCAGATTCCCAGCTCCTTGGCGGGCGAAAAAAAAAAACAGCTCAGTCTCGGCACGCCTTAAAAAAAGACATCAAAATTGAATGCGAGCCCTTCTTTCACCTACGGCTACTAACCTGAACTGCTGCACACTGTTCTGTGAATGGGCAAACGTACTTGTGATACTAGCAAATTGCATACTTGCACAGGGGTGCAAAACCCCTGCCAACAAATCATGTACTCCTTGGCATGAGCCAGGTATCATGAAATCAAGTGACAAACAAGTAATATAAGACTTTATTCTTTACTATTTCATTTCAGAAAATATCAAAACATAGGTTCACATTACATCATGATAATAATAAGTGGCGTCGACATATGACAGCCACTGAAAATGCGGTCCAAGCAAACAAACTCAAGTTGAGACGCGCACACACACACACACCCATCTCCGATCAAGATAATATTATGACCAGAGGTAGTCATTTTCTGGACTCCTCCAAAAATTCGAGGATCCAAGTACGCAAAACAAAGAAATCAATAGGTGAGGTAAATTCATCAGTGCCGCAACAAACAAAATCTCCAGGCAACAACTCTGCAAACATGATCACATCCATGGCTGCATCTTATTAACCTCAGACAGCACTTCAGATATGACCATATCATGTTGTCACTGAAGCTGACTCAACGGATCAGTTGGAAAATCGGACCACCATCAGAAGGTGGGCTTCTAGGAGATGCAGGATGATATATGATGGGTTCACCTTCTTCCATCTCATCTACCATGAAATTTTCCCGGCACTCCATGCTGCAAAAGGATTTGTCACCCCTACAATCGTTACACAGGATACCAAACATCAAACAACTATCAATAGAACCACAGGCATATTCAAGAATGAAAAACACCCATAGCGGTGATTCATCTACTAAATTGGATCACTTACTGATACATGTAGATGTCTTCCCCTTCTTTGAGCTTCTCACTGCAGAAACGACAGAAGCTCATTGCACCCCTCTTTCACACGAGACATGCTCTGATCACCCTTACTCTCAACAGGCATCAGCTGGTCAGCTTGAAACTCAAAAACACGATCTCCAAAAATGTGGGTAGTCCTAGGATTAGGGCCACGGGGAGACAACACAAGTGTAATCCTCTGAATTGACGATATCATCAAGGGACATGGCACTACCAATCAGTCCATCAGACATACTATCATCCTTCTGCTCGACTTCCCCAGCTTGAACAGGACCAGTGGAGCTGTTCTTGCGAGACATGTTATCAGTAATCCTCATCTCAGACCCAAGAAGAACCTTTCTACCACCCAGGGTTGTGGGGTTCTCATCAGTGAGGGCGTCCACAAGTCCAAGCCCAACCCTGTCACCAAGCAAGATCTTCTGGTTCTGGCTGACATCAACGGAAGATGATCTGGGTGATTTGTTGCCAAGGCCAGTGAAAAACTTGAGGTCTAGGGGTGATGTTGGGCTGCGAACCACATCCAGTTCACTCAAACATTTGGCGCTCAGTTTGACAAGAAGGTCAGGGACTCTGAAGAACCCCATCTTCTGCGCAATCGACTCAGAGGAAGCCTGCAGGGCTGAGGAATCGGTTGCCATTTGATCGCCTATCACTTTCTTCATACTGCATTAATTTGGAGTTAATAACTTAGATATGTGGCATTAGCACCTTTTTAAGACTAACAACTTGATAAAGTTTTGACTTATTTCCCACTACTAGTTTGAACAACCACAGTTCTGGAGACAAGTTAACTCATACTACCAGTTCAAGAAAAAGATCTTCACCCAGTCAAAGTAGAGTTAGATAAATCATTTTTTCCTTATGGAAAATCATTTCACAAGCAACAGCAATTAATACTAAATCTGAAAAGGTTTAATGAACTCGAGTTTAGTACAGTAAAGCAATTTGGAGTTAGAATTAATAACTTAGATAAAGATTGACTTATTTACAACTACTAGTTTGAAAACCCACAATTCTGGAGACAAGTTAATTCATACCATCAGTTTCAGAACAAAACAAGATCTTCACCGGGTCAAAGTAGAATTAGATGAATAACTTTTTTCCTTATGGAAAATCATTTCACAAGCAAACAAACTCAAGTTGATTAACAAATTCCGGGATAAGCAACAGCAATTACTACGCAACCAACAGACGGACTGAAAAGGTTTAATGAACTCGAGTGTAGTACAGTACAGCATCTCTTTTTTGTTTTGTTTAACAGATTCCTTCGCTTGTAAGCAATACTCCTACTAACATATTGGGCATCATCAGTCAGAGAATCCAACAACCCAAGCAAAACAAAAGGGGGCAAGCCAGGCGCCTTAGTGATTAATCAATCATCATCTCATTCTCACCTTTGTCTCACCAGCTGCTCTTGCCTCACGGAGTTGTTGTTTCCTCACGGTCACGGAACCCTCCACATGAAGCACTGAGAAAAAAAAAATAAGGCACAAAAATAAAAATCAATAATATCAGTAGAAATCCCTAGTGGGGAAAAAAATACCAACCAAGATTAAAACCCTCACCGAAAATTCCACAAAAAAAAAAAAAACCAAGGAAAACACACACATACACCGACGCCGAAGAGCCGATCGAGCGGATGAACCAACCCGAAGAAGCAGAAGCGGATTAAAACCCCCAGGACGTCACGAACGCGCCCGAATAAACCAGTCAGTCCTCCCCGCAGGGGAATGCAGGTCGGAGAACCCTGAACGAGGACAGACGAAACCGCGAGGAATCGAAGGAGATAGGAGGGGAACTCACCGTCCGTCCTCCCGTCGTTGGTCTGTCTCCACTGCCTGCAGAACGCGGCACCGGGTCCGTCCGGGTGGGTGGGGGAGAAGGAGGAGGAGGACTGGAGGTCCTGGCAGGATGAGGAAGAAATAGAGGAGAGGGAGAGGGGAGAGGAGAGAGAGAGAAAGGTTTATGTGATGTGAGAACTTTAGGCTCTACTAGCAGTTGTTGGACCCTACTCCTCCCAGGCCACTCACTCTCTGCCAGCTTGGGCCCACCTACATTTCCCACTTTTCCCTCTTTTTCTATGGGCCTGCTCCCTCTGTACTTAACTCCGGTCTTTTCTAGAGAGAGAGTGGTTTGTTTCTAGAGAGAGAATGTGTGGAGAGATATTCTCTCTCTCCTCTCCTCTCCTAGTGATAGATAGAGAAAAGCGAATACTCCTAAATAATTCAAGATAGGGGAATGATGGAAATGGCATGTAGCTGCAGCAGGCTGCTGGTAGGCCAAGTGGCCGTTGATTTGAGATGATGGCTTGTTGGGATCCTCTCCCATGGCCTCACCCTTTTTCTAGAATGATGTATTGTTTTTTATTTTAAATAAAGAGATGGAGAAAAGCTTTAGAGAAATTAGATGATAACAAAGTGTGATTAAAGGTAGTGGGGTTATGACGTCATGTGTGTGTGTCTTGATGTGGAGATTTGATTTGTCATGTTGTTGGTCAGCAGAGAGAGGACAGAGGAGAGAGAGAGAGTCATTTGAAAGAAAGAAGGCCTAGAGCTACAGGAGAGAGAGAAAAGGGGCTACTACAGTTGCTCCTGCGTTGGTGACTTTTGCGTGTGTGCCCGGGCGCTGAGACTGAGAGTGAGAGGGACCAGGATATTTTTCATCTATGAGGTGGGTTTTTTATTTTTACCTAGAGTAAATAATGTTTCTTTGTTGGAGGGATGCCGGCGGTGGTGGTGGAGTTGCCAAAGAAGTAATGCTGTCAAAATCTTTTTTTTTTTTTTTTTGACTTGGTTTGGTGTTTGGGGGTCTCTGTCATGGATTGTGCTTGCCAGTCCACTTCCCACACAAATCCTGTCCGTTTGAAAGTCGTTATTACAGCTTGTCTAGGATAATTTTGTTAAAACATACACTGATTTTGTCTCAAAAGAAAGGGCACAAGATTTTGTTAGTGGAGACTGATGATGATCGAGTACAATTTTTGGTCAGTTACCTCGTGGATTGCTTTTTTAAGAAATCACATATAGAACAAAAAAAAATCACCTCTATATGTCAGAATAAGAGGAAATGTAGTTTTTTTTCAAACACAAGAGTGGGTCAAATAAATACTTATACAATCACATGATGTCGATCATCTAATGACTTACAATACTCGACTAAAAAAATGACTTAACATGGGGATTCATTTAACGAACATGTTATGATTTCAATTGATCTTGGAATTAAACGGTACACTACCATGCATGGACGTATTGCTCTACCTTGCATGTCCATGTGAGTCTTGGAGATTTATCCGATGATAGTGTCATGCATTCCATTTTTTTTATTAAAATTGGGCTGCTAGAGGTAGAAGACGACCCTCTATCCTCTTGATTATTTCTGGCTTCGTCCCTAGCTTCATGCTCTAACTTGTACCAGCACGAGAGAGAGAGAGAGAGAGGGTGACATGCCACAAAAAATGCTTATTCCAAAAATCTGTACATGTATTCGAGTGTGTTCATAATTTTTCTTAGTTATTTTTCATGTATAATTATAATAGATTTTTCATGGTCTTTTTAATAAAACCACTAAATAAACTAGTTTCTACTCTACTAGCCAGAGCCCCCACACCTCGCACGGGTAGATATAACTGTTAAGGAGACTACAAAGTGATGATATTCATGATTTATACTATTGCAAAACTTAAATCTAAAGGCTTTAAAAGAAATTTTGACCGCAAGAGTTACTTTCGCTCGATTAAATCTGCATGTAAGTTAACCTTTTGAAATAAGGAATGGAGGACAACGATGGAGCAACATAATTTCTCCCAATCTCATGGGCTTCATAGTTTGTGCGAGTAAAAAAAATCAGTCTTAGCGTATTAAAGCCTAGCAACTATTTTTATCTTCGAGTAATAATTGTTTTCTCTTTTTCTCTCCCAATTCCACTAATGGGGAGCGTTGCATTAACCCCATAGAAACTAGTGGTTTCTCCTCTATGGCAAATTCATGGCTTATTGTGCATTGGTTCAAAAGTAGACATGGTTTCTCTATGAGAAAACCATTTCTATGATTTATGCTCTCTTTGCTCATTAATTAAGCTATCACATCACCATTTTACTTAGTTGATAGGCTATTTAATAGAGATGGAAACTATCATTAATACTCCATTGGAAGTGCTCTCATGCGGCACAAAAATCTATCCCTCCATTTCATAATAATTAATACTATACTTATAGCATTCAGAACTTATCCTAAAATATAGTAGAACCACCTAATAATTTACTAGTAATTTATCTATATATATTTTTATTCTTATTAAATGCAATTATTACATGTTAGAACAACTTATAACTAGGATGTACAGTATACTTTCTCCATATACGAAAAAAAAAATGTTTTAGATAAGATTTGTGTCAAACATTGAAAATATAAATCATGAACAACTTTGTAAGTTGTTGAATTGGAAATGTGAATATCATATCAATAGATTTGTCTTAAAAATTAGTTTCATAAAAATATACATATATAACTTTCTAATAAATATTTTTTTATAGAAAAGAGAAGTCGAGTTATGTTTTAGAGATCATGTTGTTATCCTAACTTTTCTAGTATCGTTTAAAAAGTACTTATATTCGTGGTATCAAAAAAAATATCATTAGGCTAGGCTAATCAGCCAGTATATTTTTTTATAATAAATTTATATAAAGATGTAAAAGTTGATATTAATAATAATAAGTCCAATCAAACTTCAAGTTGTGGTTGATCTCCCTAAAATAAAATATGCTTCTCTGTTTTTTGGACAAGGGAGTGGTTAGCTGTGTTTATTAGAGGCAGCTCGGCATTTAATTTGGAGTCACGAGATTTGATAAATTCTCCAAACTTACTGCTCCAGAGTATCACGTTCTGTGGGTCCTCAAACGTAATATGTAGAGCTTGCAAAAGTGTGGTGTATGTGGCATGTGTGAGGCCGCGCGCATGTTGAATGGAAATAGGGGTGTACCGTGTACGCGTACACATGCTCCTCATCAGATATATATATTGGTACCGTGTACCAATATCTACCCGGTGGTATTAGCATCATGGGCGGCGCCAGGGGTATGCACCAGTTTGCCAGGGCATACCCATGATTTGAGAAAAACAATTAACAAGTATACAAGTTCATATACGTATCTTATACATTCTGGCTTCCTTTTGTGCATCTGGCATACCCAGTGGTCGCTTCCTGGCTCCGCCACTGATTAGCATGGTATGGTATCTGACGAAAAGCGGTGTGCCGGCGGCGTCGCCTACGTACCAACCAGAGGTACGGTGGCCACGTTCCGTTGCGCACGCACCGGCACAGACAAATTATACGGTGGCCGGCACGGCAAGCGGCAACCTCCAACCGCAAACAGACTGGGTTGGCTTGGCTCGCTTCTTGCAAGGTTTTTTTTTAACACCCTGTCAAGCCAAGCTATTAGATAGATAGCATCGCTAACTTTGATAAAGAGGCCTTTGTGAAGGAGGCATCAGGCAGGCAGGTATCTATCTATCTATCTATAGTTGTATTTTCCAGCCGACGAGACGAATGATCGTGCCAGGCAAAATCTTGTTTGTTCCATTATACTTGTCATTATACTTGTCGTGTGATGATATGATATTAGTTCTTTTTCTTTATATAAATATAAGATGGATGGATTCTTATTCGTTGGTGCAACGAAAGGATACATGCATGCATGCATCTCACAATGCATGCGGATGCGGTGGATGGAAGGAACATGAGGATCGATCTTGTGCGTATGGCTGTGGACAAACAACTGACAACAAACTTGTAATTAAGCTTACTATTATGATAAGAAAGGAACAGAGATAAATAAATACATGAAGCTAGGATGCGAAATTAATTAATTAAAGCAAACAAAGCAGCTGTACTCCTGCTCTTGCGACGCGTGCGGCGCGGGGCAGGGCAGGGCAGACCGGCAGAGGTGTGCTGATTTGACGCGGCGCGATGGCGACCCGCGCCCGGTTTGCGCTTGACGCTGGCGCTAGCGCTGGGTGTGCTGCCAGCACCGGTCCGGTCCGGTCCGGTCCGCTCCACTCGCCCAAAGCAACGGCACTGATGACCAGAGCCGGCCGGTGCTGCTGCCTGCCTGCTGCGTTGCGTGCTCGGGTCCTTTTCGGGCTGTCCGGCCTCGGCCCGCTGCGGGCGGCTGGGTCTCCCGGCGTCGAACCCCGACCAACCAACGGCACTGCAATGCACCCCGAACGGCGTCGCAGGCAGCACCACGCGTCAGTCGCCTGCCACCGTCGGTGGTCTGCGACGCTTTTCCGCTCCGCTCCTCGGCTCCCTTTCTTTCTCTTTCTCCACCCCTCGTGAGCGACTTGGTTAAATTAAATTAAACTCGAAGCGGTTGCTTCCATCGGGTAGTGGGGTTAAATCAGATAATAATAATACAGTGTGATTAAAGGTAGTGGGGTTTTGATGTGGAGATTTGATTTGTCATGTTGTTGGTCAGCAGAGAGAGGACTACTAGAGGACAGAGGAAAGAGAAAAACACCATAGTCCTTCTGTCCCTAAATGTTTGTCTGTAAAACCGTGTTTTTCTCACGCACACGCTCCCCCGGCGACTAAAAAAGGGACGGGAGGAGTACTTTCAAGGCCCCAATCGAAGTTGGTCACCCCCGGATTCGCGCCATCTTATTCGATGTTTCGCCTTATTCAAATTTTTTACACAAATATAATTTATTTTGTTACGACTTATTTTATCAATGAAGATACTTGAATATTGATTAATTTATTTTATGATTTGCATAAATATTTTGAATAAGACGGATGGTCAAACATGAAGTTCAAAAGTCAAAAACCATTTAACTCCATGGGACAGAGGGAGTACTCCTACAGGAGAGAAAAAGGATGCTACAGTAGAGTTGGTGATTTTTTGCGTGTGTGCCCGGGCGCTGAGAGAGTGAGAGGGACCAAGATTTTATCTGTGAGGTGGGGTTTCTTTATATTTACCTTGAGTAAATAATGTTCTTGGTTGGAGGGATGCAGCGGTGGTGGTGGAGTTGCCAAAGAAGTACAGTACTCTCTGTGCTGTCAAAAAAAAAAAATGCTTTTTTGACTTGGCTTTGATGTTTGGGGTCTCTGTCACGACGGATTGTGCTTGCCAGTCCACCTGCCACACAAATCCCGTCCGTTTGAAAGTCGTCACAGCTTGCCTAGGATAATCTTGTTAAAACACACACAGATTTTGTCTCAAAAGAAAGGGCACAAGATTTTGTTAGTGGAGACTGATGACCTAGTAAGTTTTTGGTCAATAGCAATATTATTTGATTAAAAGATTGGTCTTAGGTATATATATAGAGAGATAGATATAGCATACTCCCTTTATGCCTAAATAAATATCGTTTTACGTTTCCTCAGAAACAACTTTGACTAATTTTATATTAGAAAATATTAATAGCTATGATACATAATTAGTACCATTAGAAAGATATTTGAATCTAGTTTTTAATAAAATTATTTGGAGACACAAATGTTGCACATATTTTCTACAAATCGAGTCAAAGTAGAGGCGCACACACCAAAGTTGCTCACTACGCATAATAAATAGTACAGTAGCACTAGTAACAAAAAAGTATCATGTGGGTTTGTAGCTGTGTAGTAATCCGTGTCTCCGTATGTGAAGGATGGGGAAGTGGATCGATTTTTTTTACAATAAACATATATTATATTATCACAACAACTGTTTTACAAGGCGGGCCTCAAAAGTGGACCAAATTACAATGAAGAACAAGAGCCGAGGAAGGGAGACGACTCTTGTTTGTGGCGTCGGAGACGACAAAGCTGCCGGCGAGGAGGGTCGAGGGGGGCCGAGGACGATACACCTAGGTGGAATGGCCAAAGCGACAACCGAACACCGGCTAGGCGAGCCGCTGGAGTAGTCGAACACCGCGGCCAAGGATACTTGTAATTCGTCACCGGAGGTTGAAGATGAGACTAAACCCCGGATCCTAGGGGAAGACACCGACGCCACACCGGCTCCATGAGGGGGTCGCCCTGTGAGAGAAAAGCTCGTGACCGGAGTATGTTGTGGTGGCGAGGAATCGGGCGGGTGGGTGGAGATCGGGGAGGCGAATGGAGAGTGCAGGAGGCGAAAGACAGTAACATGGCTTAGATTGACCCAACAGAGGAATCGATCTGATAGCACAACCAATCGATCAGATAACACAGCCTGTAAATCGGCCTCCTCCTCAACCGAATGGGGACCAAATTCTTGGAAACTCAAGCAATTGAGGGTAGGCTGAAATCTCATGTTTGGTTTTGGAAATTGATGACACACTTGTTATGTTAATCCTTTGCTCTAAGTGTGACTTAAGAGATAGGATTGCATGGATGACGTGGAGCATGATGATCATGAACATGGACGATGATGATGGACATGGTTGATCGTCAAGATCGATGGTTGGTTTAAGAGGAACCCGGAGATCAAGGCAAAGGTATACTTGATAGGGTTTTTTCTTTCGGTGATCAAGACACGATAGAGCGTGTGATCACATTATAGGATAGATAGCCGACTATCAAGAGGGGATGCCACGACTAATCCTTTGGTGAAGTGCTTCTAGTTCCAATTGACTTGCATATTGCATTTAGGATTGAGAGCACTAACTTCGTTCTTGCCTAATCGACCGTGATTTGCTAACATTCATGATATCGAGATCATCTTCGACGTGTTGGCAACTTGTGGCAAGAGGCGAAGCAAGGTTGAAGCAAAGGCGACAACACAAGGCAGGATTTCGTAGGAAAAGCTGACCGAAAGCACCGACCGGACTCACGCGTTTTGACCGGACGGTCTGGTCGACGGGTCCGATTAGAATTCCAGTAAGCATGTTTTTGGACTTGCTTCGTGGAATCGACCGGACGCTGGCACCGGAAGCATCGACCGGAAGCATGATGATGGTGTCAGCTGTGGGCCCTGGGTGCTTGTCCTGTCTGACCGGACGCACGCTGGAGGTGACCGGACGCATGGACCGGACTCACTGGTGAGTCCGGTCAACTCACTGGTGAGTCCGGTCAACGAGTCCGATCAGTACACAGAGAAGCACAACAGCTCTATTTCATGGGAGGCTCTATATATACTTGGATGGCCGGTTCATTTGTCTCTCTCTTGCACATTTAAACACTCTAACTCTATTGTGAGCTTGTGATACTCCACTCCACTCATCTCTTCATCCAAACTTCGAATCTTTGGTGAGATTGAGAGTGATAGAAGTGCATTGCATTGCTTGGTTGCATTTAGAGGCACTTCATCCTTGTAGGAGCTGCGGGATTTTGTTTCTCTTGGGAATTTGCTTGGTTCCCTAGCGGCTTGGAGCAAGAGGCGGTGTTGAGCTCGATTGGAGCTTGTTCGAGGCCACACCGGTGGACTTGTGAGGGGTCGTTCCTTACCCCGCGGGAGATTCGTGAAAGGAGCACTAGTGGATTGCTCATGGCTTGTTTGATCCCCTCTTGTGATTGGTGTGCTTGAGCTCCCAGGGGGATTTGGCACCGCCATTAAGCTTAGCAACCATCAAGTGGGTGTATCGCCACAACGGGACTAGCGTCTTAAGCAAGCACGTGAACCTCGGTGAAAAATCATCGTGTCAACCTTGTTCTTGCTCGTTGGAGATTTCTTGTTGATCACGGTGATTGGCTTCCACCTCTACACTTCGACATCGGTATATCAATCACTCCCTTTCTAGCATTTACTTTGATATACTTGTGTAGCTTTGCCTAGCTTGTTAGGTTGTTTAGAATTCTTTAGCTTCTAGTGTTTGATTTGCTTAGTTTATCTTGCTCACCTAGAAGTAAACTAGCAACCTAGCTCTTGTGTGGACTTAGAGATAATAGAATTGACTTGTGGCTTGCATAGCTAGCTTGTAGCACCGCTTATTTAGCTTTGCAATCTTATTTACTAATCGGTGTGTTTAGTGTTGTTGCAAGAAATTTTTTTATAGGCTATTCACCCCCCCTCTAGCCATTAGGACCTTTCATAGGCCCAAGGAGGAAGAGCTGCTTGAGGGGGAAATTTATTTTATTTGAACAAACTTGGGAAGCGATGACAGCGAACATGCCAGGGAAGACGACACCGATGATGACAACGACGATGGCAAGTTTGGCAACCATTAGGGAAATACCATAGAGGGCAAAAGCCATACATGCAAACTAAGAAAGCTAAATACTACATGCTACGGAGAGCAGGGCCCCTCTTCCTGTCGCATGCCGACGGCGCTAGGGAGGAGGCCGACTAGATCTGCTGGAGATGCCTAGAGGGTGGAGAGCTGGTTCGCTACGGGAGTTAGTAGCAGTTGAAGTGGTTCGATTGATGCGGCACAAAAATCTACTACTCTGTATGGAGTATAGATGGCCAATTTGATCTTGTGGCCAGGCCGACCCGGTGGGTGTCGGGCTATCGGGCCTCACGGGCCGTGCCTTTACATGCCTCGTGCTTGGCCTTCGGCTCAGGCATGGCCTTGTGGGCCAATTTTCGTGCCGTGCCGGCCGGTTGAGCCCGGCTAAAGTCGCGAGTCGTGATGGGCCAGAGCCCGTGCCTCCAAAAAGTCGCTGACATGCTTGAATGTAACCGTGTGGTGGCCGTTGAGTAGGGGGGCACACCGCACACTTGCCCCGAAGTCGGCCACGTGAGAAGGCTTAGAGGAGGCACACTCCTCTTGAAAACCGCCGCCGCCGGGCCTCCCTCATTTTTCGGGCCGTGCCTCGTGCCGGCCATGTGCTTGGGTGCACCCGCACTGCCCGGTGCCCGTGCCGTGTCTTTCGGGCGGGGCCAAAATCTAGTTCTAACATTTAAAATGTGTTTCATAATAGATGCATATATGTAGAGCCACTAACTCCCTCTGTCCTGAATAAATGAATTCCTAAAATTCATATTAGTTAAACTTTTAAAAATTTGATCAACTTTTTAAAAAAGAATAACAACATTTATGATTAAAATGAACACCTTATGAAAATATGAAAATATTTTCTATGATAAATCTAATGATATTAATTGCATAACTTAAATCTTGACAATTTTTCTAGCCAAAATTCCAAAAGTTTAACTCAAGACAATTCTACAAATCTTCTCTTTCGGGGATAGAGGGATTATGTTGGAACCACCACCTACTCTCTATCACTAAATATCTTGATATTGGTTTGCTTAATTACAATTAGTTTTGACTAGACTTTATAAATAAAATTAGCAATTTATTTCCAACTCCAAATAAATTTATCATAAAATAAGTTCAAACGATCTATATAATGATCTACATAATGATATTAATTATGTACTGTAAATATTAATAATGTCATATAAAAGAGAGACAATTGGAGTAGCTATTTCTAGACTTAAAGTTAGTTGATGTCTCAAAGATGTTTTTTTGTTGTTTGTTTTTGGACAAGGGAGTAGTTGGCTGTGGGATGCTTCCTAATTCCTCCTTCACGTACTCACACCTGCCTGTGTTTATTGGAGGCAGCTCGGCATTTACTTTGGAGTCACGAGGTTTGATAAACTCTCCTCCAAACTTACTGTTACGTTGTCGGCCGAATATATAGGCTACTACAATAATTTAATTTAATGAAGGTAATTACTCTAGGAATGAAATCGGGTTACGTACTACGCGTACGTGTACACACATGCTCGATCGGGTGGTATTGGTATTGGTACGTATTGGTATTGGTATGGGTATAGATACGAAAAGCTAGCGGTGTGCCGGTGTCGCCCCTAGTTTGTATATCAGCCAGCAGCTAGAGATATGACGACAGATGAGAAACGCCACGTTCGTGACGTTCGGCTGCACCGCACTCACCGGCACAGGACGGTGGCCGGCACGGCAAGCGGCAACCTCCAACCGCAAACCAGGTTTTGGCCGAAAACCGAACAGACTGGTTTGCTTTGGCTTAGCTCGCTTCCAAGGTTATCTAAATAAAAACACCCTGTCAAGCGAAGCTATTAGATAAGAGGAGTACTCCTATCTGTAACTTTGATTAAGAGAAAAGAAGCCGCCCGCCCGCCGGCCGGAGACCAGGGATTCGATCGCCTAGCTTTGTGAAGGAGACAGCAGGCAGGTGGTTTATTGATCCATTTGCTGATCTGATCGTGCAGGCAAATCTCATCTCACACAGTGTATGTAGGAGTACGTGTACGTACACGGAACGGAACAATGAACAGGGCCGCCGTCAATCAATCGACCAATCAATCAATCGGTTCTTCGGATGGATGGATTATTATTCGCTGGTGCAACCAACGGATACATGCATGCATCTCACAATGGACGGACACGATCGAGCGGACGGGCTGTGATTGGGACATGAGGATCAACTTGTGCGTATGGTTGTGGACAAGCAAATGACAACAAAACTTGTCATTACGCTTATATAACTCTGGTATAATAATAAGAAAAAAAAAGAGAGAGATAAATACATGAAGATATGTTAGGAAAATAATAATTAATTAACGCAAACAAAGCAGCTGTACTCCTGCTCTTGCGACGGAGAAGGAAAGGAGATTTGGTGCGACGCGGGGGCGGGGCAGGGCAGAGGTGTGCTGATTTGACGCGGCGCGATGGCGACCCGCGCCCGGTTTGCGCGTCCGCTGTGTGCTGCCCGCACCGGACCGGACCGGTCCGGTCCGCTCGCCGCCCGCTCGCGAAAGCAACGGCACTGACCACCAGCGCCGGTGCTCTTGCCTTTGGCCCTGTTTGGGACGGCGGGTGGCAGACGCCGCTGCGTTGCGTGCTCGAGTCCTTTTTCTCGCGCAGTGCAAATCCTGCGATCTCGCAGTAGCCGCGGTCACGAAACGCGCGTTCACCGCATAGCGTTTGGCGGGATTATTCGCCCGACGCCACAGTTTGCCTGCTGCGTTGCGTGCTCGAGTCCCACACGTCCCACCCCGGACGCAGCGCAGGCAGCAGCAGCATACGCGTCCGTCGCCTGCTGCCACCGTCGGTGGCCTGCGCCGCTTTTTTCCCTTTGACCCTGCTTGTCCCCCTCGTGACCTCTAATGCTTGTCCCCACTCGTGATCGACTTGTCTAAAAATAAAAAAAAAACTAAATAAACTTGCAGTGGTTGCTTCGATTAGGCCTCTAAAATTTCTAACATCTAAACGGCCTAAATAAACTTCGCGATTAGGCCTCTAACCGGTAGTACCGGTAGACGGTAGTTGGCGCGTCTGCGTCTGTCGGCGCACGGTGGCGATACCTAGAGTACTAGTATTTGAGCCGGCGTTTCTCCAGGAGCACTTCACGGGGATCGCGGCGACGGTAGGTGTACAAGGGATTCCATCGATCCGCCGGGCGGGTGGTTGCCGTAGAAGCAATCTATGAACAAACCACCGTGACGCCGCGGTGTGGTAAGCACAGAGACGACGAGACGATGGATGGCGGCAGCTGCAGACAAGTACGCGGCCCGTTCGTCTTGTATACCATCCGGGCGCCCGCGCATACATACGACTGCTCTGCTCGAGACACGCCTACCGCCTGGGCAGTAAACAGCTGCTGCTGCGTACGCCGTCCCGTCCCGTCCCACCGACCTCACGTGTTTCGGGTGCGACGCAGCTGCTCGATGCGGTGCGGTGGACGCCGAATATGACCCACCACTCTGGAACCTTCTTCGTCTTTTACACGCACAAGAAAACGCCTTTCACCGGCGGAAAAAAGAGGCGACCGACGGAAGCGGCTTCCTTTTTTTTTGTTTTTTTAATAACATTTTCTTGCCCCGTGCTTGGTCTTTCGAGAGGCACCGGAGAGCTAAGCTGTCTAGGTGAGGTAAAGTGACTTTGCGATTCACCACCGCCGGCCAAGCCGGGCGCCATGATTTCATTTCAGTCCACCACCTCCGCGATTCGCTAGTGCCGCACTAGGCGTCTAGTAGTCACTACCACGGCAAATCCAAAAAATCCCGCACCAACCAGAATCGCGCGCCTTTCGTCCCGCACGCAACGCAACTGTGCTCGCCCGTGGAACTAGGGAAGTGCAGAATGCAACTGTGGATGGTTTGCAGCACATGGCCCACGGAATCCAAATTGCCGGCCCAGCCAAGCTCTATAGGTTCATGTTGAGCGATCCGGCCGTCTGTCACAAAGCCATTCACTGGGCAACGCCACGACAAATCTGTTCGAAGATTAAAAAAACAACGCCACTCTGGCTCGATTAAGGCCATGTTTGATCAATTTCGGATCCCTAAAAACCAATGCTTGCCTTAGTTTTTAAAACCAATGCTATACCATCAGTACCAAGACTCGTCTAAGCCAGCGAAGCATCACAAAGACTAAGAATAAGAGAATTATGGGAATGGGGAGACCCCTAATTTTTTTTTTAAAAAAAGAATAAGAGAATCGACCAAAATTTAAAATTCTCACAAGTACCAGTGAGAGTAAGGAAAAGTTGACACTTGCTGCTTTGTGGGCCGCCAAGCACTCACAAAAACTCGTCTCACTGGATGCGGAAGTAATGGAATTACAAAGCTTTACAACATAGCACAGACCAAAAATGCAAGAGGCATAACCTCTCCCTAAGGGATAGTGTATCGAATAGGCACTTAAGAGGCTATATACAGGGAGAACTCTCTCAGCAAGTCAGCATCTATGGTATCACATGTACTGAGCGAGCCATTGCTTGCACATGTCAAGAACCGGCAATGCATTTGCATGTAATGCCTACAAAAATAAGGTAGACTCAGAAAACAGAACTAAACAAAAATACAGAGGTACAAGTCATTGATGGTAGTAGAGAGATGCAACATGGCACGAATTCATTCGATAATTAATAAGTAGGAAACATCTGTAAATTTATGAAGATAACCGACCTGATGAGCAACATATTGAACATCAGCGACACTTCCACTTCGTGAAGCTATTTGAAACGCAGTTTTTAGACGTCCACAGACAACACAAGCAAGTACTTTCCTGCAAGTTTATAAATTATTTAGAAAAGTACAAGATCAGAAAAGGATTCATTATAAGCACCAAGGCTCACTGATGGCAAGCACTATCCAGACATGAAACACTAAGATCAGTACTTCGTTGTCCACAGACAACAAAATGCTAAAATTTAGGTAATAAAATCATATGTAATACTAATTAAAATTTTGTTTCTGTTGTTAGCACTGGCTACCTGTGATTGCTGATTAGCATGTCGATGAGGCGATCTGGTCTTTCTTTATGCTTGTTGGCATAAACATTTATAGCAGCACCAAGAACCTAGCAAGTTAACAAATATATCAGTAAATCAATCAGTTAGAACATCAAGGGAACTGCCAAATAAGATTATAGTGTTAAATAAGATTATAGTGTTAAATACAAATATTTGACATATTGAGCTATGAGTTAAGAATATAAAGCTCATACGTTAACAAGTAGAACTTAAGTTCCAAAAGAACTTGCCATGAATAATATAATGAGAATAAGAATTTCCATATTATTTCTCGTGTTAAATCGTACTCATACAAAGTAAAATTGAGACTGTCAAAAAGGAAAGCACTTATAACCTGATCCCATTCATCATCATCTATAGTCCCCTTATATTCTTCAAGAACTCTGTCAACTGGCCCGCTTTTTTTCCTTTCTGCGATGGATGCAGCTACACCAGCATAAATATCAACAGCTGAACCAAAGCAAACAATAAGTTAATTGAAGTAAAGAGACTAATACATCGGAACATGTCAAAAAACATCAATTCTGAGTATCAAATGAACAGAATGAGTAGATACAGAATCCAATATTTATACCTGGGAGATCAAACTCATGAAGCATTCTGAAAGCTAAATCAAAATGCTTTTCAGCCAGCGTTTCAACAACCATGCACCTTCGCCTGCAAAATAATAAACGCACAGTTTCAAAAAGTAGTTTCGTCAAATGATAAATAAAAGTACAAGTTGACTAAGTACGTTGAACTTGAAAGCAAATAAAACTAGGGGGGCCCCCATTGCTAAAGCCCATAATATTAATATACAGGTGAATGTATATAAAAAGGAGTAAATCTCCTGATCTAGCCTAATCAAAAGCAGCCAGCTGTCAGGTAACTGATGTATGTTAACACGAAGCAAAGGATAAGTCTGCAATTAATACTAGTAATGGTTGAGATATGTGCCACAAATGACATTAACCATATACACAGGATTACAATAAACAAGAACAGTGAGTCCCCATGTATAAAGCTCTGATCTAATAAATAATGCTCATAAGCAGACAGGCAAAATCTGAAGAATCTAACTTGCCTAGTCTCAATGGGAAACAATGAGGAGGTCGAACTAGGCTGTCAAATGAGTGTCTTGTGGTGCTTGGCTAGAGCTAAGAGTCTACCAAGAGCTCCTGGTCAGGTCGCTTTCTATGGGTGTGTGGTTTTTGCCAGGATACTGGTCATTTCTGGTCCGTTCTAAGCTGTTTAGCAGTTATCCTTAAAGATCCTTTGTGTTGGGTGTGTTCCTGTGAGTATTAGGTAGTAGATCTCCTCATCGACCCTTGCGTGTGCTATTCTTTCTTCTTATATGTATGAAATGATACGCACATGGGTGATCGAGGGGAAAAAATTCCGTGTCCATGGGCAGGGTCCAATCACATCCAAACTTGCTACTTTGGTTAAGCTTAAGTAATCATTCGGTATATATATGAATAATAAGACAAACTTCATGTACTACTTGTTGCAATGAACTAACACTAAAAATAGCATGAAGATGGTACATTTAATCTAAACCATGATCTGGAAAATGTAAATCCAACTTTGCCATAATTGATGTTGGGATTGTAGTTGTCCCCTAGAACAATTCAAGGATTCAATCTTGTTAGGAAAAATAGATAATACAAACCTCAGAGTTTCAGGGTCAGTTGGATTCCCAAAAAGGGAAGTTTTCCACTGAGGACCATCTATACTATTGAGGGCCTTCACCACATCCATCTACAATGCCAACATGTGCAATTAGGTTACCATTTGAACCAAAATTTGCAAAGTTACACTAAATATAGAGCTAACAGAATCGACAGTCACGTTGGTTTTATGCAAGACATTTAGCTAGGTCCCCAAGAGAATTAGCCTAATAAATTCATAATCCATGTGTTTTTCCTGAACATGCAGTAGAGCTGCACATCTTTTATATTATATTACAGATAAAAAAAAAGGCGATAAAGAGCCCCATACAAAGCATCCGCTTGAATGTCCTCTACGAGGCCGAATAAGATTGCAACATAGAAATACAAAACCAGTACTAATCGCAGATAACAAAAACAACAATCGCCAACAATAAAAACAACGGCGACCTCAGCAGGGGGGCTCACAACCAGTCTGCTATTCAAACCCCAACCCCTCTACCGAACCCATGACCAGCTCCTGGAACTTTGAAGCTCCAGCCAAGCACCAGAGCAAAAGACATAAACCGGCAGTTCCCTCACCTGATAGGAAACACGAGTGGAATATTTCATTATAGTTTCCCTGGTCATTTTTCCAGGTGCGCTCTTATTCCGAGCAGACCGCAATACCAGCTTTGTAGCCTCAATTGTTCTATCTCGTACAGATAAGGCTTCTTCGAAATGTGTCTGCAATCATAAGAAACTGAGCATACGACAACATAACCAAATAGTTATTTTTGTACTTCACCATGGTCCAATTTTTTTCTTGATTCATCATTCCAAATTTTCATTGTTGTGATAGTCTAAACAAAGATCACATTTTATATGTAGGTAAATCAAAATTGAGAAAGCATTATGGGAACTTTCCAGGACTAAACTCACATTGATTTTATAACACATGTCAACAGAGCACATGGTTGGCTGTGCTTACATATACATGTATTCATAACAGTGTATTATGATGGTAAAGACAATGAACATAACATGCAATTATACCTTGGCATGTCCCAAATGCCTCAAAGCCTCCTCTTGAGACATTGAATTCATAAATAGTTGAATACAACAAAGGCCAGAAGCAACATGGTCATCTTTTAGAACCTGAAACATCACAACATTTTAACCATAAATTGCCTCAAAATCAGTGAACCTATGGAATCCAAAAAAATATGCAAATATTTATTGACAGTACCAGGAAGTTGTAGAGATAATTAAAATTCCTATGTGTTTCACAATAGTTGCAAATGCGAGTGAGAATTGTGTTCATGTACTGACTCATGTGTGCCTCATGATATGTGGGTGATTGTGTTATTGTCCGTATTGTATTCTCCAAAACAGCCATAGCACCATATCCAAGACACAGATCACACAAGTCATCAATTGTCCCATAATCAGTTGTTAAAGGATCACTCGGAATTGAAGACAAAGATGTTTCCCCTTCTGTGTTTGGTTGACTGAATGGGAAGAATAAAGAGCATGCTTCAGTGTAATGGCCATGCCTGAACATGAAGGAGAGCATTTGTGGTCACGCATACTGCAAGAATCCAGGAGAAATCATTATTAATAAAAAAAACAATATAAACTGATGAATTATCGAATCAGATCCAACTTCTGAAAACACAATCAAAAGGAGAAAACGAGACCAAACTTAAATAGGGTAGAAGATTGTGGCTCAGATTGCCGAGATTCTGTAGGAAATCGGTCACTCTAGATGAGAAGGGTGAGAAGGAATGGATAGATGATTCAGGTGTTCATATGCATGTGGAACTGGGGAATCTAGAATGTGAACAGAAAACTCGAGGGCAACCCTACAGAACAAAATTTGATTGACTAAACAAAAGGTGGCATACATATTAATGGGTACAAATCTTACATCTTGCAAGTAATGAATACACTCAGCATATCGGACATTATCAAGATTGCTGCGAGGGCCATCTTCAAGGTAGGAACTAGCAGAAGTGAATTGGTTGTCTATAGGATCTCTGGACTGTCGGGACCTCTCAGATCGTGGAAATGTTGATGGCATGTACAGAACATTAAGATAAGCATCAGCAGAAAGGGAATCATCAAAGATGGTTGCCGCACTCTTTGCCAAATGCTCATACCTGCAATGCAAGTTCAACAGCAAAATTACCAAAAAACAAAAAAGGAACAAAATGCAACAATGGTGTGCCAATTTAGATTGGAAATGCAAAAACCATATATTTATGTCAAAAAGTACTATAGTTTTACAAATCTCACTGGATTTTGTAAACATATTACTGTGTAAATTAACTGTCAAGTCAAAGTTGTGTTTTCGAGGCAGTGTTGTAAAAGGAGGTAGTACAAAGTAAATCCAAATTTAAACTATGACGACAGATTTCGTATCCACATGTTCAGGCATCACTGTGTGAATTCAGCATGTTGCAGTGTTCCAAATATTCATAAAATATGTGGCACACATAAAAGTCAGGTAAACATGCAAAATATAGCTCCTAATTCATCGTAGATGTCAAGAATCCAAGTACACAAGCAGTCAACCCATATCACTCATCACGCACTAACAAGTAGCGCTTGTGTTCATCATGTGCTAACAAGCACTTGTGTTTTCTAAAATCTCATTATCAAAGATGATTGTGAAATTTAACTTTTTGTACGCTTTTACTTAATGTAAATGTACATGATATTTTTATGGAATTTTTTAAATATTGCGACATACTGAACTAAGCATATTTTTGGTGATGGGAACACTGGTTCCCCAGGGCCAACAAATTGAAGAACCTAGGAAGAGTAAACATGGAAACATCGATGTTGACGACTTACATGGAACGGACAGAAGAAACATCAACTGGAGGCCCTCCTTCAATTGTGTTGATTATTTCAGTAACAACAGAAGTTGCATCACCTTTGTATTGTTGAAGTGCTTGCCTGAAAAATAAAACCATAAATGTTGCAAACAAAAAGAGAAAGAAATGAAAAGCACGACCTTGGTTGACAAATGAAATGAAAGGCTCAAGTTAATAAAAATGTGAAAATCAGCATGATTGAGATCAGCTTTGCAACCCCCTCCTCTTTGACAGTGGGCTACTGAACAAATTCACTCATTCTATCTGTATTGCAACTTTTTCAGCAATCTAGTGGCAAATTAAGTTAAAGTAGCATAAAAGATTTCATCATGTTCCTATAAACAAAAGGGTAAGAAACAATAACAGCAAAAGATCCATGTACATCGCAGAGGAGAATGATGGAACAGCTGGGATTGAGAATTGGAGCGCAAGGGATAGCGTCTGCGGTCCCCTTCAAAAGGGAATACCCGCCCACTCTCTGGACTTGTGGTGCCAAGAAGAGGCGCACGGGGGCATCAAGGCTGCTCACGACACTGCCATCGCTCATGCCTGGACGCTGAGCGCAAAGCAACCACTGCTGCCAAGGAGCAAGTGTAGTTGTACATCTAGATAATTAGTCATAGGCAAGGATATCTGTTGATCTGTCATACTTGTATAAACTAAATCCTAGGAATCCTTGCCTATATTTGCTTGTACCATATACCTCGCTAATCAATCTATTATTAAAGAGCCATATCCTTGCTTACAACAACCAAAGAAAATGATACTTGATTTTGTCAACTTAGGAGAACCACGTGATCACATAGAATTATTAAGTTAATAGTTAAACTTGTGTCCCTGTAAATGCAAACAGATTTATTTATGTTTTTCCCTCAATATCTTGTCTTTATTAGTACCAAGTAAAAGTAAAACAAGAAATACAGAAGAATTCTCCCTTACTTGAACTTCACACGGGCTTGAGCATAGTGCTCCATTCTGACTAATGCATGGCCCCATGCAACCCACACTGGTAAAGCATCAATCTGAAAAATCGATCACAACGTTAAATTGCCTTACTATCCAGTGTGAAGTAGTAAGAATCACAAACAAATTGTAAGTTCAATACCTTGCACTTTTTACAAGTATATACAGCCATGCTGTACCGTTCACCGCTGACCAATCTGTCACGTAGTCTACTTGAAGATTCCTTGTCAGCTATATCATCCAGCGAGGCAATAATACCTGATCCCAGCAGGCTTTGAAGAAGCTCTGCACGCCCTAACCACATGTCTGCTTGAGCCAGGAGATCAGGCTCGTCCAGATACTGGCTCCCAGTGCTTGAACTGCCAGTGTCCACAGAAGCATCATCAACTTCCTTACTTCTTTCAGAGCCACTTGACAAATCACTACTACCAGCAAGCTTTTTAAGTAGATTCTTTGCATAAGAGAGTGCCTGGAAATATACATTAGTGAGTCTCAGTTGATCTACAAGTTATGAACAGAGTGCATACAGTTTGTCATTCTTCAAACCTGTACATAAGTTTCCGTTGCATGATAAGCCCGTGCTATGTTGTCCATAGAGGCATCAAGGGGCAACTGTTGGGAGCTTAGCACAACCTTCATCTGAGTCATACACAATTCAAGTGCACCTTTTGCAGCTACTGACTCATTGGTGCACAAGGATATCAATGCCTACAAAGAGATTTACAAAACCTTGCTGAAATGGATCATAAGAGATGAATTTTGCAATGCATACAACCTCGCTGACAGTTTAACAACATAAGATAAGGCTGAACCACATGCAAGTTAGCTAACCTACACTGTACAGGCATATTGACCAACTTAGCTTTGTAAAAATAATTAACAGGCACTGCCACATATGCCAGTCATTAAACTTGAGTAGGAAAAAAGTACTGCTATAGACTACCTTTTTTTCTAAAATTTCTAACTACCTGTTAGAAAAGTGATTTATAGGAGTAGTTGCACAGTTATCTGAAAGAACACCAATTTACAAAGCCAGATATAAAAACTGTGGAGATCCATAACGAAATCAATGGAAATAACTGAACAAGTGTAAAGCCTCTGCATCTATTAGCACCTACAGTCCTTATACTGCCCTGTCTAATGCTTAGTGAGTAGTGACTTTCAGGAAGAGCAACTGCAAACTGTATGTCCACTTTAAACCATTAATCATACTCCATACACCTCGCGTACCTCCGTCATCCCTGCCCGGCCTCCGCCGCCGGAGGTCCGGCGGGTGGTGAGTGAAAGCGGCGGCCAGGCCTCCATTTGCCTTCACCAAGCTTTCTCCCTCTCCTTCTTTCTCCTCCCCCACCCCCAGTCCTCGATCGCTGTCCTAGCCCGATGTGCAAGCTGTTGAGGCCATGTCCTCTTCGGGGGACAACGGATCCAACAGCTAGGTCGGACGAATCCATGGATGGGATGCGTGGATCCGCGAGTTGCTGGCTGGTCAACGGCCGGCGGCTCCTGTGGTGGCGGCCCTTGCTTGGGGCAGTTGTTCGCCACGGGCTCGCCACGGATCCGGGCCTGGCGCTCCGAGGTGGTGCGGCTGGCGGCGTCCTTCGCCTGATCCGGCTGTTCTGCGGCGAGATCTGGCAGCGTCTTCGTCCTCGCTCGGTTCCAGTAACGTGGTCCAATGGATCCGGATCTGGTGCCCTAGCAGTCGGATCCGGCGCCCCAGTTCAGGGGTGACCCTGTGATACTGACCATGGTGGCAGCTACTGCGCAGGCCTGGGATTCGGATTCCCTCGCGACTGGATGTGCCCGACGACAGCTGATGGTGGTTGACTACGTTGACTCTTGACTCTGGTTGATGCTGGGCGTCGCTATGGAGTCCTTGCGAGGGCGCTCTTGGTCAGTGACAACAGAAGATCTGAACATCAAGTTTCTAAGCAAACGTGAGATGTGATGGATTGGTGTTGAGCGAAGTTGCTGCAAGATTGGAGCGGAAGCGAAGAAAAAGATTGAACCTTAGTGTTCTAGTTTTTGCTTTATTTTTTAGCTTTTTTCTTGTTTTGTGTAATTCCTCATGTGAGGTTTAGAGTCTAAGAAATCTTGTAACGTTTTGGCTATATATATCCACTCGTGGATATAGAGGCCGGATTGAAAAATATCCTTTATCTAAACAATACCAATCATGTTATGACAATTAGACTCAAGATATACTCATATTATCCTCTCCTATGCATATTCGTATGTCAGAAGCTACAAATAATTCCTAGAGGGGACTATGCTATGAAGCTTCAAAAACTCTTCCTCCACAAAAGTCATCTTCAATCCCACCTGCGGGTAGTGGATGCGGAAAGTGTACAAAAGGAGCATAAACTCCCCAATCACCTTCCCTTTCAGAGAATCCTTTCAAAGCACAAGTATGAAACAATATCTACCACACATTGACACATTGCAAATATATAAGGAGACCTATATATGTAAAACTTAATTGATTTAAGTTAGGTAACAAGAATTTTGCTTGTAGATCATCAAAACCAAACTCAACATCCAAAGCTAACAAATTCAACCATAGCCACAGCATAATTGTACATTGAGTTCAAAATAGTCTTTTATATTAGTGCACATCATTGGGTTCTTCTGTTCTTCCACAGTACTACTTGCAACAAATCTCCATTTCTCAGCACCATCGAACTCATAAATGCAAAGGCGACAAGCAATCAAGGATCAACCTTAATATCATAATAACAAAACAACCTTACACAGAACCATACAAGAACAATTGAAACATAACTAGAAAAGAGTGTTCAATTTAACAAAACACTAATTTAGGTCAAAACAAAAACAGTACAGGATAGTTAGATTACACTGCTAGAAAGCTAACTAGCTAGGTCCTCAATGCCTAACAAGAAAAATAAAACTGCAGGCAGACAATTTAGACCAGTGCAAATTCGAAAAAAAAAAAATAGAGCAGTGCAATGCAGAGCAAAAAAGCTTGACACAATAAAAGATCTACCTTGAACAGTGTGATATCAGGAGAGGTTTCATATCTATGGGATGAACGAGTTGCGTCATCCTTGTCAGGGTCTCCTGTCAGCACCCACTCATCAGGAGCAGAGACAAAAGGAAGTCTTTCTTGCCCCTCAGAAGGATATACAGGTGTTCGCTCCTCCTGTAAACCAGGCATCGCTTCCCAAGAAGATCTATCACCTCCAGAGCCTGAACTCTTTCTTTTCCGAAGAATATCTTTTGGGGGTGTTTTAGTGCCACTATCACGGGGAACCCATGAGAACGCTTTGCGTGCTTCTCTCTGGAAGTTACCGAAACTTTGCACAAAATTTGTTTTAGCTGGAGTTGTGGCCTTTTTTTGTTTTGCCCTTGATGCGGAGATATTCAATCGACGTTCCCTAGGAGCTGAGCTAACATTAATGGAGAGTGGTTTTTTAGCATATGCAATAATTAACCTATCATCCCTCAAGGAAGGAAATTCTTTCAAAATCTGCAGCCACAAAATAAGAAACCTTCCATTAGCACAGAAGCATAAACAAGTGAGCACAGACAAGTACAAGTAAAACAGCTGTTCATGACTCACTGCAGAAATAAGATGATTTTTTTTTCAAGATTTAATAGAGATGAGAAAAACAAGAACAAAAATAGTCAAGTTGGTATACCAAAGAAGCAGACTGGAGTTGTTTCATCATCAAAAGTACTTCTACGATCAACTGAGGGTGTTCGTGCAGAGAAGAACAACGCTGTTGCGATGGCAATGGCAATAAGGAAAGAACACGGAGACCTAATGCCCACAAATTAAGCCGTGCAATCTCAGCATCTGATAGATTCCCAACTGTACGCTTGAGGAAGAAATGCACCTGAAACAGAATTAACGACTGTCGTCTCAGGACATGCTTTCGTGCATTTACAAATGTGACCAAATCTGCGAACATACCAGAAGCTGCTTTGAACGCAGGTCAGGTAATAGCTTCATAGCACCAATGGCTACAGGAAGAGCATCATTGGAATCTCTCAAGGTTGACAGAAATCTTGAAGCTGCAGCTGGGCCTCCACCATTAAGTGGATCAGTGGTTAGCAGTTTGACAAGCTGGCGGCCTTGCAACTCCCTCCGCAAATCAATTGATAAAGAGGCACTTTCAGCAACCTCCAAAGCAGCGGAAACAGCTCCTTTGGCAGCAAGACGGAGTGCCAAGCCCTCTGGGTCATCTTCACAATCAGCTTCAACCTAACAATATTCAAGAGTAGTTTATGATAAGAAAGGCATGTTCGAGAAAAAAAAAGATTGTCTTTATGATGAGAATAGGAATTTATATTTCCAATGATGCAGCAAAAGAACATATCAGGTTACCTCTTGCCATCTGGTGTAGTGATCATCAGCACTCATGATATGACCATACCGCTGTAAAGATTGCTTCATGTGCAACACCTGTTACAAAATGATGCAGCCAAAATTATAAAGAAACAAAAATAGATGCCCTATGTCATGACAGATCTCTACAGCACTCAACCACAGATTGTCATGTGAAATACAATAATTAGCTAGATAAGCCATTTAAGCTATATGTATTGAAACACTTTAGCTGGCATGTATAATTATGGTTCAACAGACAGCATACGGTATGATTTTCAGATATTTTTTAACTTCAAATATGAACAAATGCAAGTGAAACTACCCTCACTGCGCATAGGATCATTCTCAGGTAAGTGGCACATGCACATAGTTAGGACATTGGTCGCAGCATCAAGGTCCCAGCTGTGAAGGTACTTTAGAGCAAGCTGAGCTGCAACTTTTTTGTCTCTCAGCCTCAAGCAATACTGCCAAGTATCGTTCCCAAGATTGTGAGATCCATATGCATGAATTTGTCCTGTGCCTGGACCTTTTTCTTCCTTCTGTTCGATGAGCAACTGAAGCAAATTATCAGATGCTCCATTGCGCAAACAACGATCAGACACAGCAAGAGCATCAGATAGTTTTCCTTCACTAACTAGCCTGCAGAGACACATTACAACCAATCATCACATAAAGATTATCATGGATAAACTTTTCAGTGTGCTGAAAGTTTTGGAAAAATGTTTAGTTGTCTTTCTTCAAATGCCATATTCATGAAGGGTGAAGGGATGACTTCTAATAAGAAAATGCATGCTAGCAAGATGACACCCAAGTGTTAAAAATTACTCATGACTTCACTTTATATAGGTGTAGCTTGTTTCAGAGCCAATCCACCAAAAGCCATTCTCAGAAGTCCAGCCACAAAAAAAAAAAAAAAAAAAAAAAAGAAAGGAAGGTAAAATGAACATATACCCTTTACAGGTGAAACTTCAATGCAAAACATGAGCTTATATGCATATGCACAACATTAGCAAGTATCTACCCTGCAAATGAGAAAATCTCAACATGCAGAACAAAACATATGATAGGGAAAAAAACACATGAAAATCCTGTTACCTCTCAACAGCTTTTTCATATGGTGTTTCATTCTCCCAATCAAATGAAATAAAAGTTGTTGGCTCTAGCCTAGTGTCTTCATGTTTAGTGGATTCTAGCGAACTTGAAGTGGTGCTCCCGCTTATGACAGCCTCTTCAAGCTCTGATTCACCATCACTGTCAGGCTCACGGGTTCGCTTCATACAAAACTTACCTTTGGATTGATGCAAAGAGACTTCGGAATTATCTGTTACAGAAGACTCGGATACTCGATGAAGATTAGACTGCATCTGTATCCACCGGTTCAAGGTTGGATATCTACAAACAACTTATAGATAGTTAAACATGAAACAGGTTAGCATGTGACAGATTAAAATGCCTAATCATTACCTCTCTGATTGCTCAAGAGCAAATTCAAAAAATGATCTCTCAGTTTCAGGAGCTTGTGTTGAATCTTTCACATGAGTAGGAGATGATTCATTGTCCCCAGACAGTATGCTACTTCCAAATACACATGCCAAAACTGCTCTTACTGAAGATAACTGGGCCAAATGCTTCACTAAATTTAATTGGAGAGGATAGAGGGGTTCTTGACGAGAAGATGAGGACGAATCATGTGCAGTCCATCCTTGAGTAGCAGGAAGAGACTTTGGAATGGCGCATAGTCTGTTTTCTGGACTAATATTACAAATGGTAGGTACAACAGGAATGCAAGCCCATCCTTGTCCTGTTCGAGGAGGTAAAACAGGTGGCACACATGCTGATATAATCTCATGCACAAAATCAACACCCATTGTGTCAGCAACCTTTGCTGCTGCATCAGTGCTTCCACGTTCAAAAACTAGACGAGTTAATAGCTGCATGCCAAAACAAACTTGTTAGAGAACTGGCACCATATGCATAAAAACAATAAATTACATTAATGAAAATGAAAATGAATTTATCGTCTTGACACTAGAATAACAAAATAAGAAAATTCATTTCATGTCAAAATCCATTTAATGTCTTCACAAACACGTCTTCATTTATGTGTGGCATCTTATTAAGTTCTTTATATTCTTAACCCCTCTCAGGTATTGTTTGTTAGTCTTCTAGACTTTTGTGCCAAATTTCAGAAAAACGACAAGACTTTTGTTTTCAGGATGGGTTTACAAGCTTCCAACTTCTGTCTGGTTTTCACAGGATACGCACTATAAAAGAAAGCGCTCACTGAATTACACTGCACTCTGCAGTCCATATTTTCCAATTAGGAATACTTAACCCCTCTCAGGTATTGTTGTTAGTCTTCTAGACTTTTGTGCCAAATTTCAGAAAACGGCAAGACCTCAGAGTATGTTTCCGGGATGGGTTTTCAAGCTTCCAACTTCTGTCTGGTTTTCACAGGATACACACCATAAATAAAAGTGCTCACTGAATTAGTTACACTGCACTCTGCAGTCCATATTTTCCAATTAGGAATACTTAACCCCTCTCAGGTATTGTTGTTAGTCTTCTAGACTTTTGTGCCAAATTTCAGAAAACGGCAAGACTACAGAGTATGTTTTCGGGATGGGTTTTCAAGCTTCCAACTTCTGTCTGGTTTTCACAGGATACACACCATAAAAGAAAGCACTCACTGAATTAGTTACAAAATCAGTTAAGGGTCAGTCATACAGGTCATCCTCTGCACTCTGCAGTCCATATTATCCAATTAGGAATACTTTCTCAGGTATTGTTGTTAGTCTACTTAAAATTCCATCGCAACAGCTAATATAATGTATGTGTAAGAAATGCTTCATGATCTGTTGAACAGACATTTCATTTTTTAGCGGGAGGTTAGGGAAATTATATCATGTGGCCATCCAGGTGAAAGATTTCCGGTCTTCTGTTTCTGCAGTGCTGCCTCCCTTTGAATGTCAACAGACACACAAAGAAAGGTGTGAATTCAATAAGGAAGGCAGGAGAACAAAAAACTGGCAGTGGCTCCAAGTGTAGGAGAGAAGAAAGCACGTGTCAGTGAAACCACCCAAGGGTTTTATTTTTTTTCTTTTCATAGTCAATAGGCTTGGGGGTTGAAGACCTGGTTCATTACCAGAAAGGGTTAAGTGAAAGAGCAATACCTGAGGGGGTCAAGTAAAGCTTGTCCCTATTACAATTATAATAACTGGTAATACTGAATATCGTAATATGTTAAATACTAATCCCTCTTTACTAAAAAATGAAGTTGTTTTGAACAAAGCTTGGGTCAAACATTGGGAATATAAATCATGAATAACTTTTAAGTTGTTGAGTATGGAAATGTGAAAACCAATATGAATAGATTTGTCTTGAAAAATATTTTCATAAATATATATATATCACTTCTCGATAAATATTTTTATAAAAAAAGAAGTCAAAGTTATGCTTTGTAGACCATATCGCTGTCCAAAAACGACTTTTTTTTTTTAGTATGAAGGGAGTATCATTCAACATAGTATACATACAAGAAAAAAAGATCAAATAGAGGGCACAGATTTGAGCTTACACCTTTTGGTCATTTGTATAAATGAGATGAATTTGAAACCATTGGATATCAATTTAAATTTGTGAATATGTTGATTCTCATTCAACGTATGAATATAAGAAAACAAACATCAAATAGATGATACAGAATTGAGCTTACATCTTTTGGCCATTCATAGACTAATGAGAAGTAGTTGAAATCATGAGTTGTGTCAGTTCCATCAACTATGTCACCGATGGTTGCAATATATATTATGAAGTTTGATAAATATGTTGACGGCTTGGTAGATACAGGGCCCAGATATCTGTTTGCAGGACTGCTTTCCACAACATTTGAAGATGCAAGGTCAGTCCTAGATGCTTGTTTTAGAATTCTAAGCCCATGACCAAGGAGTACACCTTTTTCAGAGCTCAGAACATCCTTTTTGTCTAAGTTGACACCTTCCTTGAATAAACACTATCAAAGTCCTCGTCAACAATAGCTCTAGCAACATTGTGAAGTTTACCTGAAATAGAATGTTAAATTGCATGCCACAACATCACAGAAAAATGATTTAACACTCAGATGTATCAACTGAGACATTACCACTCAAGAACTGACGCTTTCCTTTGAAGGCGTCATCAATCATTTGGTGCAGAAGCCCAAGAGGACGTTGTTTTTGTCCAGCTCTGCTAGATTCCGTTGACGAAGAGATGCTCATCTCAGTAAAAAACACTTGAAGAGATGGAAGAGCTTCCTAGATGAGAACAAAAGGTATCTTGGTATTTAAAAGTGCATGGTGGTTTAATGTATTGGATGCTGAAAGATATGAATTAAAGACACAAACATAATAAATTATCTGCTTATATAGAAACTGTCATGGGATTATGCTACTAATAACCATGTCAAGAAGTGAAATGACAAATAACATCAGTTACTACTTTTCTCAGAGGCACAATGCACAACAGAGAAAAACTAAACAAGGGGAAGAAATCAAGCAAAATGATCTGAGCATGGTTTACAAATGTCTAGCTTGTTACTTACAAAATAAAAGCTTACCAGATCCAAGATGTCATGCAGACGCTGAAGGATGCGCTTTATCACTGATATGGTAGCAAGTTCTTGGATCTGATCCCAGTAAGTTGGTCCTACTTTTGGGGAGCTTCCTGGAAATATTTCAGATAACAAGCTTGTTGCCTGTATGAGGAAAAATACTGTCAGCTTATGTATATCATGCCAAAAGAAATGAAGCCATATAACTGAAATTGGCCATATTCTACAACATTCCAATTGGGATCACTGACAGAGGGCAAAATTGTGCAAAAGGAATTCGAGCACCAAACTAAAAAAAGCAAACAAACATGGGATCAGGTTTAAGCAATATCCGATAAATCAAAGTGTTAGTGTATATGTGTAAAGGGCCAATAGAGGCCCATGTACAGCAACTATATTGCCCACCCTTCTAGGGTTTGGAGGAATACACAGTGAACTATTCCTCTAACACACCGGTCTCCCTCCACTGAGCTCGTCGTCTACACTGACGCTGACCGGGCTGGCTGTCCAGACACTCGCCGCTCTACCTCCGGGTATGCCGTCTTCCTCGGCGGCAACCTCGTCTCCTGGTCGTCCAAGCGGCAGCCGGTTGTCTCCCCGCTCGGTCAGAGGCGGAGTACCGAGCTGTCGCTAACGGTGTGGCGGAGGCGTCCGGCCGTCGGCTCTTGGCCGAGCTTCTGACCCGACCAAGACCACACTTGTTCATCGTGACAATGACGGCCGCGATCTACCTCTCCACCAACCCGTTCGGCATCGTGATTGACGAAGCATGTGGAGATCGACTTGCACTTTGTCCGAGACTTGGTTGCCATCGGCGCTGTTCGGGTACTCCATGTACCGACCACCTCCCAGTTCGCTGACACCAAGGGTCTGCCCTCATCGACATTCTCCGAGTTCCGATCCAGCCTCAACGTCGCCAGTGGCTAGTTGTGACTGCGGGGGGCCCTGTGTGTGTTGCTTTCTTTGATGTTCAGTCTTTATCTCCGCTGCGCCGGTAGTTCAGACTGAGGGGGGGTGTTAGTGTATATGTGTAAAGGCCCAATAGAGGCCCATGTACAGCAACTATATTGCCCACCCTTCTAGGGTTTGGAGGAATACACAGTGAACTATTCCTCTAACACAAAGGATATATTCAATTCAAATTGATAGTTGGAATGCCCTTCAGCACAAAACGCTTGTAGTTGAGCCAAGTAGGTTTCATTGCTAACAACTGAAACCATTCACAATCACAATCAGGCAACTTCATTGTGTAGGATTTCAGCCCTGTTTGGCATGGCTTAGAGTTTAGATTATTTTCAAGCCAGCTTTTTGCCAGCTACCCACAGAAACTGCTTGTTGGAGAAGCTAATTATGAAAAGCCAGATGGAAGAGCACCCTAAGCAGGAGTAAGGAGATGCAGAATGCACAACTGATAATGCTTACCTCGTTAAGAAGAAATCGGCACATATCTCCTGACTTAGCAGAAGTTGCAGCAACATCAACACAAAGCAGAATCTGAAAGTTCAAACAAACTCTTCAGGTCAAATATCAAGAATGGGTATCATTAATAATATACTCAATGCAGACAAAAGCGTAAACTCCTAACTGTAGTTAAAGGACCAAGCTGTGTGCGTAATGACAAAATATCAATTCATGTGCCACATTGGTATTATCTGTGGCACGATTCACAGCATCTTCAACCTGAAAAAAAAAAAAAAAAGACAACGAAATTAAGAAACTAAGAAGCATACCAAATTCACATATGTTTGCTATAAATTTATCACATTCAACTGTTATACAGTTATTTTTTGAAATATCAACTGAGCACCTGGAAGTTGAAATTCATACAATTTAATCTAATATTAACTATTGCAGATCAAGTTTCCAAAGCATAGCACCACGTATCCATAGTACATGACACGTGTATAGCATGATGCATGCATGAATATCACAAGAAAGATTTACATGCCATGATGGCATGAACACCACAAGAAATATTTGCATGCCATGATGGATGAAGAAGCACTGAACATGGCATGCATCGAACAGACGAATATGAAGCATTCAAGCTAGTGGTTAGTTTTGTCATTCGTAATGTTTTGCAAGCAGGTGGTCAACTTAAATTTTAATCTTACAACCTCTTCTTACCTCCTAGATGAGGTAAGATGGATGAATGTACGGGGCTCTTCCCCTTTTCTCTCTCTTTAGTATAAAGATACGCAGGTTACCTATGTGTTTGAGGAAGGGACCCCAAAAATACATGGCATCCAAGTCCAAGGGCCTTAATAGGTTTTAACCATATTATGATAGAGATTAGTGGTCAGTGTGCATTCTGAAGACCGTGTGGATGTCCAAAATGTCACTTTTTGAGATTGAAACCAAGGTAGCATATGTCATCTTCCCATACTTAACCCCCGACTGTTTGAAAGGGAAACTTCCAGCAAGCAAGGCTGATAAGTAACAGCAGAATTCTGCGTGCAATGTGAGGAAAACAAAAACCAAGCACTTGGCATGACTGCATGAGTAAGCATACCAGTGCTCTTTTATATGCGCCAGCTACCCATTCAGCTAGTTCAAGGGAAGCTTTATCCTCAGCAGGTAAAGAAAATCGCTGTACAGCTTCTTCTCCTATATCATAGTTTTCCCTTTGCATGCATCTGTCAAGAATTTGAATGTTGAACAGTAAGTATATATCACAACAACCATGTTCTATAACATAAAATACAGATATATGCCACACGGAAACATGCATGCTCACACAATATGAGTGTTGGCGCGGACAGGCACACACACAGAGAGAATGGAATTCAGAAAATATTAATAAAATTTCACAAAATTACAACTGTGCAAGAGTAAGTTACATGATAATTAGAGGAGTACTAAAGGATTAAATAAACATTTAATGGTGCCAAAGAAACAAGACGAAAACTCAAAAATTCTGGAGATCAATATAATATCATCCAGTTTGTTTTTCAATGGGATAATGCTTCAATAATATCAGTACACATGAACTATTCTTGCTACACTGAGAGGGTCTCAGTAGCATTGACCAATGGAATGTAAGCTACTCACAAAATTGAGCACAATAGCCCATTGTTTAGGGTCCAGATGAGCAAACATGTCAAATTGAAGATGAGGCATAACAGTTCTTGTTTTTCATATAACGATCACAAAGTTCTTGTGTTTCAGCTGAGATTAAACATGTCTGATATAATAAGTGGCAGTCAACTGTGCAGTGAGAAATCATTCCCATTACATGTCTGCAATCCTAAATATTACAAGAACTTCAACTGATGTGTACATAAAAGGAAACTATTTCGAATGGTAAAAAACGACAAGGCAGGGCCACAACAGCCAGTGATGTTTAGCTCCGTGGAAGTCACTGACCTTAAAATTTTTTACGATAAATAATGTAGATACCAGCAGCCCCAAAAGAATTTCAACCACCAATGAGATCAAAATACAATCCTTTCAGTAAAGCATTTTTTTTTCTCGAATACGCAAGAGAGTTGCGCATCATTTCATAAAAGAGAGAAAAGAGGAACAGTACAAAGGAGGGAGAGTCCCCGCCCCATGGGAAATACTAGAAACTTTGGTAAAGCAATGTAAATATAACAGAATACAGCAGGAGAACAAATTACATCATAGAAAAACTCACAGATTCAGTAACTTCGAAGGAGCAGCACGTAGAAGAACTAATGCCTCCTTCCAACTCCATTGCCGCTCAGACAGAGGTGGAAGACGTTTTTAGAACAGATAGACGCCAATCCAAGTCTTCAATGGAATGTTTGGCATGTTTGAGCCTCCATTCTAATGCTTGTCTACCAGTAGGTGACAGACCAGTACTTGAAAGGTGATCCTTATCAGAGCCTTTTAATTGGAGATTATGACGACATATATCAAGTAAAAGGCCAACAAAATACACCACCATGTTCTTTCCCTCAGATTCGATATTAATATCATGGCATTCATGAGTAACATAGCACTGAGAAGGGACTGACTGAGACAATTTGGCACAGTCATCCATGTGTAGCAAGGATAATATAATGCTAACCATGAAAATCTGCAAAGTAACATAGAAGCTTAATAGCAAAAGGAAGCAAGGAACCCCATTGAATTTGTATCTGTACAATATTTAAATTATTGAATGCGACATTATACATGAATAACTTGCATTAACAATTCAAAATCAGTTGTAAAACTACCAAAAAAAAAAAAACTTGAAAAAGTTTAATCTTGCATTAATAAAATCCATTTAATATTTAAATATTTATGATCAGGCACAAAAACCAAGATGATTTAAACATTGTAAAAGTTATGCCACTCTTGATAAATATTAATAGCTCAATCCGTTCACAACATAGCTGCCAATGAAGGACTCAGAATATTAAGATCTCATAATTTGCCTTTTCCAAACAAGTGTATGTTCTTAAATTTGGTAGCTCTTTACATCAATGATAAATCACACAAAGCATGAATCATCTTCTGGATACTGAATTATGTAGGGAAGGAAGATGAGCCTGGCTCAGTTAGTTGAGGATCTCGATGTACCCCAAACAACATAGGTTCAATTCCTCGCCGAGGTGAATATGGGTGCCTATTGTCTTCTTAATATAAAGCCACATAATTCCACTACGGTAGGTTTAGTTGTTTTAAGTTATATACATATCTTGCTTGCTTTCAGTTTATTCTCATCTATCTTGTTGGTTTCCAAAATCAAGGCACAGTTTGAATGAGCAGTCTATAAAACTAAAATTTTACTATCAATTCCTCATATAGTGTACTGTTCATATGAAGATAAACCATGAAGTTCTTTCACGTACGAATTCTGTGATACAAATTTTGTATGACAAGGTCGGCATATTATCCAATTAGTCATTAATAAAAAATGATGAAATCTGAATCTTGACAAGCATACACTAATTGTAAAAAGAAACATACTAAGTATTAGGTTGATCCTAATAGTATATTGAACTGACAGCTCCACCATTTTGCTACTTTGAGGAACAAAAAAATGTCTTTGCTAAAATAAAAGTGCACCTGAATAAGAACATATCACAGAAGAGCCAACCTTTCTTGGAGAACTTTTGATAGCCTCCATAAAATTTTGCATCTCCCTGAGATATGACAATGCTTTTACGATAATAACACTCATTCCCATCACATGTACACTTTTCCATCTCTCCTAGAGCAAGTGCAACTGACTGGAGAGAATATCGCATGTGCATCAGTTCAATATCATGCATCCTGTCACATGGAACAAACTAATCATTAGAACATGATCTCGGCATAAGTTATGAATATAAAGTATCCTTTTTTTTTCCTTTTGTCATGTACAGTAATATATTATGTTTTACAAATATTAGGGACTGAATTGAATGATTGTACATGAGTGACACAATGAGGGAAACCCTAGACTAGGAGATTACACTAATACCCTTGACTATTATACCTTAACATTATGGAATCTTCTATCATGTCTTAAAGCATTAGCAATGGCAGCTTGACTATTCAGCATGGAAGACAATATAAAAGATATTATAGGATCAAAGAAAAAAAAACAAAAAAGAGAAAATAGAATATTAGTAGCAAACAAAATGTCACAGCAAGATGGTTGTGAACCTCTTCCAAGCGGCAGTCGTTGAAGGAAGTGGTTGCATACCAACAAGCTCGATCGCATCTTGAAATTTTATTCCTGGGACTACGCCAAATAGCACCTGTGTGAAATTTAAGGAAAGTGATTTTTGAAGGAACATCAAGAACGTCAACTAGAAAGAGAAAGGTTCCTTTTGAGAACAATGATAGTGATTGTCGTATATGCAAAACATGTGGACTTGTGGAGCACATGAGATCCAATTGTTCCCCTGAGACGAGGACACATGTATGTCCTGCACTTTTCTGCCCACTATTGCTACTGTGCTAGATGGATGAGAGAGAGAGAGAGAGAGAGACTAGGACTCACTCTCATGGGACTCTGAACAGCTAACCGTTCAAGTATCAAGTTCTCGACAAAAGGGTCTAATATTTCTGCATTGTTAACATCTGAACCTTGCTCTTGTTGGGTAAACAACAATGAATTCCTCAAATTCCACAAGCGGCCAGAATTAACACTTGAAACAAAACGTGCAAGGTCCAGATGAAAGCATAGAAGATCACACAAGTACTCCTCACAGGATGTCTGCCAAAAGAAACTGTCACAATCCACATATATTTTTTTATGCATACTGACAGAAGAAGAAAATTCAGCAACAGAAGGGGTACCTCATCTGTCGGGCTACGGTAATTGAATATTCCTGTAGTCGTAGACCTTGAGATTTGCTTGTCCAGAACAGCTGCATTAGCTTTCTCCGCAGAGCTGTTTTGCCCTTCAAAATATCCCATCCCAAGACAGCAACCAGTGGGTGGAGAAGGGGGAACAATGAAACAACCTGCAGAAAGCCACTTACCAGAAGATAAATCAATGAGTCAACAAACTAGTGGAATTTGTCATGGAATGCTCATACCACTAGGGAAAAAACACAGGGTTATCCTTAAAATTGACATACATCAACAGCCTCTAGAAGCTGCTCCCTCTTAATTGATGACAGAGCAGTTTCCAAGAGCACTTCAAGCATATGCTTTCCAGACAATCGGCAATAATGGTATAGATCTTTTTTGCAGGATGTTATAGCTGTGTCCAACAAGACCTTGTCACCTGAATTAGTATCCCTCTCCAACAACAATGATTCAAGAAATCTTTTGAAAGGAAGAGGCATCCCATTCACATCAGAGACATCATGATCTTCAATTTCTTCAGAAAGGATGTTATCCAGAATGAGCTAGAAACAATACAAAGAATTAGCACTATCCAAAGCATGCAAAAAAAACTGTAGAAGGTAAAGATTTTAATTATGTCAGGTGCTGTGGTGTGCATGTTCAATGAATAAATTCAAACTGTGGCTGTACACACCTAAATCTTTGGCCTAAAATGCAAATAAATACAGGATATGTGACATTCAAGGACTACAGTTTCTGCGCATATCGTATGAAAAATTTCCATAACAAAAGGGAGAACAGCATGGTTTTCTGACATGAGGTCAGGTTCCCAACCAGGAAAGGAAAATCTGGAAACAAATTGATCAGGCTGAGAAGAAGCACTTCAATGAAAGAATAATGCCAGAAAGAAACAGAGAATTTGATAATTACCTGAACGAGTTGCACAAGCTGAGGACTAGTAGATTGAAGAGCTGCTTCATACAATTTTGTTATTCTATCCTGCAACTCAGACCATGTTCTGCCATAACTGGATGCTTTTGCCCATCCCTTTCTGAGAAGCTCTGCTATGACAACCCTGTAAGGAATCAATTTCAATAATTTATTGCATGTATTCATATTCCAGGTCCAGAACCAAAATGAGACCAATATGCACAATATAAGAATTAGTTGACTGTTTGCATGTGTTAATCAGAAATCAATTGAAAATGTTTGATCTGAAAACAGGAACTTCAATATGACGGTGCTATCTCAAAATATACAATTGATCACATAATCCTGCTCTGCAAAGCGCTAGCCATTACCAGTTTATGTATGCTGCTACTATTGGCCGTAAACTACATTATAATATCCTGGCCAACTCAACTATACAGCACTGACTGTAATTGAATGCTATTACTGGCCTTACTATTCCACAAACCATTCGACTTGTTTATTAAATGGCTCAGGTTGCAACTCTAGCTAATGTCACTGGATGTTGAAATATAGTACTAAACAATGATGTTCAGTCCACTAAATCCTTACTTGTACTCATCCTCCTCCAGTCCATGGTCAAGGCAAAGAAACCGAAGATGACCAGCAGCAGCATCCAGATCACCTTCAGCGACAAGAGTCTTCACGGCATCCAAATGGGCAAGCTGCACGTTCTGCCGCAGCCATAGGAGCACATCCACGCCGAAACCGCCGTCCAAGGCGATCTGCCTCGAGACGCCTATGCACAATGCTTCAAACACAATGGCGTTGTCGAGGAACACTCCCCACAGTCCTCTCAGATCCTTCTCGGAGATGGGAGCCTCCTCGGCACCAGCACCTGCCCCCTCCACCTTCGACCTCGCGCTTCAACCTCGTCACCCCCAAATCCAGCAGCCTCGTGAGGATTTCTCTGGCCTCGGCGCCAATGGCGGGGTCGTCAGCGATGGGCTGGAGGAGGACGAGGAACTCTGCCTTGAGGCGCAGCGCCTCGGGATTGGTAGTAGAGGGGAGGGCGGCGAGCTCAAGCGCGGCAAGCCAGGCGAGGTGGGACGGGGACGGACAGGCAGGGGAGCGGACCAGAGCACGCCCGGGACGCGGCCGCCCGCGGCGACGACTGCGCGGAGGAAGTCCGCAGAGAGCCCCGGGTCGGCGCGGCGGCGGAGGCTGAGGAGCACCGCGCGCAGGGGCTCGAACTGCGCGAGGAATAAGTGGTTCGCTGCCACCCGCGTGAGGAGCGCAGCCTCCCGCTCCGACGCCGCCATGGCGAGGAACGTCGGTGAGCGGCAAGCCGGCCAGTGGGTTGGGGTTGGGGATCACGAGGCGACGGCGGGCATGGTGGTGCGCGCGCAGGGGATAGGTAGGAGCCGCAGTGGTTTCGCGGCGTGGGGAAGGACTGGAGTGTTCGATTTCAGGACTTGCAGGGCTTGCTTTGCTTGTGCGGTTGTGCCGGGCGTTTTTGGGGAGACGGAGAACGATCGGACGAAGGAAGAAGGCGATTGTCGTCTGCCGAGCCACGCCAGCGAAAACCTCTCGCTTTCTTCCTCTTTTTTGGAGAGCAGAAGTTCTGTGATCGAAAATCGACTCTCACATCTCAATATCAAAAGAATTCTCAGAAATGATTCTTTTCATCAAGTATATTATACATGAAGGGTGGTGATTTGGATATATTCCCTCTATTAAAAATTATATGTTATTTTACCTTTTTTTGAGCCAGCTTTTTTTTTTTAGCTTAACTAAAGAGGTGTTAGAGAGATTTAAGTCTTTAAAGGCACGAACACTGTGTTAGATATTGTCTCCATTCTAAATTCTAAAGTTAAAAATTTATGCATCTAGAAAAAAAAACTTAAGTTTTGAATAGATAGAGTAATAAATTAATAAATAGGTGCATAGTCTCATGTGCTATTTTTTCTATCTGTCTTTTCAAAACTAGTTTACAAAGATTGAGACTAGACATGTCTCACTCACCGACGAGACCTTCTTTCTTGAGGACATCCTACTTTCAAAATAAAAATCATATTTTGGTCACCTCGCACTGGATGGACATCCTCTAGGCGAGCCAAAGCGGGTGTCTCTATGTTTATGTAGTGGCACAAATTCTCCATGTTGTAAGAAGTGGAATGCTATTAACATAATAATATCTCATAATGATGCCGAGGGCGCTTGCCCTATTTGCACAAGAAGAAGCATCATCCACGTTAATCTCCATGGTTGCCTTTAGCTTGGCTCATTTCTTTCTTTCCTCCACTCCCATTCTAGACCCAACAATAAGATCAGCAATCGACAACGCAACCTACTTCCTCCTATCGACAATTGCTTGTTTGATTGAAAAATAGTTCGTCCACATAGTGTTTCAGAAAACGAATTGAACCCTCAATAATTCATCCACATAGTGTTTCAAAAAAACGAATTGAACCCTCGATAGTTCATCCACATAGTGTTTCAGAAAATGAATATAACAATTAGGATTGGAGGGGGCTCAAACTAATCAACCTTTTGATTCACTATTTGATTGGTTCAAACTATTGAACCATCGACTCGATTCATTTTAAATACAACAAAATATATTTCTAAACACAACAAACAATGTGGCTTTGTGGTGTTATTGCCTTCCAATCTCAGAGCCTATGAGTTCAAACCCCATTTAGAGTTTGTTTGGAGCCCATGAAAGAGAGGAATAGTGAAAACAATCCAATAGAGCGAAAAGTAAAAAACTACAACATTTCAAAACATAGGAATGGAATGTTTAGGTTTGTTTGGAAAACAAGAACAAAAATACAAGAATGGATGTGTGGTGAGAGATAAAACCATTAGTAACAAGATTAGCTTAAATCATCTTCTAAACTAGTTTTCGATTGTTTCAACTTTCTTCCTCACAGAATACTATTGAATCATCTGAAATCGACAAAAAATCAAATCAACCAAAAATCAATAGTCTTCTAGCACCTATAACGACACATTTAATGCCATCTCTACGTGGATACGACTCTCCCAAAGCATGCAACCTTGGCTAACATCAATTAGCTAGCTATAGGGCGGATCTACAACTTCTCATTGGGGATCCGCCGACCACGACAGATTTTGTCAATTTCAATGGAAATTTTGTGCATATGGTGCTAAAAGTTCTTATTTGTAGACATGACACGGATAATCATCTAGTCTAGATTCGTCACTGGCTAGCTGGCCTATTAACCGTGCACTAAATAGTCCACATGATTTTTTCCTTTATTTTAGACCATATTTTTTCTTTCTAGCATTTTTTTACGGGAAAGCTCACCATTCCTTAGGAAAGGAATCGTGGATCCTCTCCAATCGAAAAGCAAGCCTTGAAAATACTACGCAAGAATATATTTCTTTGAAATTCCTTTAAATTTCATTTGATCCAAAAACAACCGGCCCCTTTAACTCCTCCTCTAACATGCAGTTTTTTTGTGTTTTTTTTTGTGTGTTTGGTTGCGTGCTTCCACCCTTCTTGGGGCTTAGCTCATCCATATACATAGAAATAGAAGCTTACGGTTCCACCCAAAGATTCGCCCGCTCATGCATTGCAAGTCCTCATTCAACAACCAAATATACCCTTATGGTTTCTAGTGCCCAATTTTTAACCGATTTGGCTTAAAAACAATTGGTTCACTACTAGCATTTGGCTTAAAAATCGTTGGTTCACTTCTAGTAGGGAATGAACCCAGTAATTGAGTTCTAGGTAACATCTTGGTCGGTGATAAGTCGACTGATAAGTTCAAGCGAGCTAGGGGAATGTTGGGTTTTGAAATATCCTCCACATAACACTAATGGAAAAATAGAAGAATTTAACACGATTACACGATTTTCATAGAAAATTCACAGGAAAAAAAAACCTATGTTCTAGACAAGCCCTTATTGAGATATCAGATATTTAATACTCTTCGAACAAAAAAAATGGATGGCACGACTTTGACCAACTCCAAACTAGGACATGAAATAATTTAAATGATTTTTATTTTAGTAGTGAAAGGGTAGGCTGTCTATTTTTTGATCATAGGAATATATAGGATGTCCACTTTTGAAGTTTTGATAAAGAAAATTATTGGCAGATGATTTGATGAAGAAACAGAAACTTTTTTTTTTTTTTTTTTTGCAGCGTGTCAATCAAGCGGCCCAGCACAACCATGGCCCAATCAACCACAACGACTGTACGTGCGATACGGCCCAAGTGTGGTTCAGCAACAACGGCGACAAGCCACGCCGAAGAAAAATCAGAAAAGAAGCCCCCTCAGCCCCCTCCTTGGCTCCTTTCCTATTCTGCGCGCCCGCGCCGTCTCGGGGTCCGCCGGTCTCCCTCCTTCCGCCGCAAGCTTTGCCCCATCCCCATTCCCGCCGCCGCCCCTTCCGCCTCCGCCGGCAAAATGCCGGTCTACAACATCCGCGGCGTCAGCGTCGACTTCCCCTTCGACGCCTACGAGTGCCAGATCACCTACATGGACCGCGTCATCGAGTCCTTCCAACAGGTAACCAGAGTCCCCCTCCCCGCTCCTCCTCCAATCCCGCGTGCTAAATCCTACCCTCCCTGCGCCGTTTGCGGCGCCCTAAGTTTTTCTCGGTTTTGACTGCTTTGCGTTTGCGTTGCCTCGATGGATCGATGGACAGGGGAAGAACGCGCTGCTGGAGAGTCCTACGGGTACGGGGAAGACACTGTGCCTGCTGTGTGCGTCGCTCGCGTGGCGCCGCACCTTCGGCGAGTTCCTGCGGGGCGGGCGTGGTGGCGGCGGGACTCAGCAGTTGCCCTACGGGAGCCAGCCGTCCCTAAGCCAGCAGTCAGAGGATTCCACGTCTCAGCAGCAGCAGTCGCGGTACCCAGTCATCGTCTACGCCTCACGGACCCACAGCCAGCTTCGGCAGGTTATCAAGGAGCTCAAGGCCACCAGCTACAGGTCGGCAACCGAATCTGTACTGCAGTACCTTGTTTTTATTTTTTGAGAGCTGACTGTGTTGAACTGTGTGCTGTTAATTAACTTCTCATGAATGCTATGGTGCTGAGGGCTGGTTATGTCTTTGGTAGCTGCGGTAGCTATGGTCCTAGAGTCTGATGGTTTGGATGGTGTTTCACAGGCCGAAGATGGCGGTGCTGGGTTCCCGTGAGCAGATGTGCATCCACGATGAAGTGAGCAAACTCCGCGGAAGAGCACAGAACAATGCCTGCCACTTCCTCTGCAAGAAACGGCGGTGCAAAAATAATAACCAAGTTGCTGGTAATTGCAACAAATTTCTTTTTTTGTTTGATCACCCTTAATTTTGGCTCTGCAGATAAAAATAAACAGCAACCTAAAATGAAAATGCATACACAAAATTCTCACCTGTACCCTGAGCTGCTTTGGTTGATACAAGTTTTTGTCTCTCAGAATGCCATGATTTATGAGTTAATATTTTATTCTTGCAAATGGCTCTTCAAGTGGAGGCCTTCCTTATTGCTTTGAAAAAACAATATTGGTTTTTTTTGAATACTTCTGTTTTATCTTACTTCTCCAATGCACCTTTTGCAGCTTAGTTTTTATCTATATTCCAAAAAAATTGTGTCATCAATAACACATATAGCACATGAATGACATTTTCCTGCAGAGTTCATGAAAAAAAACCCTGAGCTTGGGAGCGAGCCTTTTGACATTGAAGATTTGATTAATATCGGGAGACGCAAGGGCCCGTAAGTTTCAATTTTTTCTCCCCAATTTGTAATTTTAGAGAAATAATAACAAGCATGGCTAAATGACATCCTTTTCTTTATCATTTGAGGTGTCCATATTACATCTCCGGGAACTTTCTAAGTCGGTTGATATCTTGTTTGCTCCTTACAACTATCTTATTGATCCGGGGAAACCGTCGTTCCCTAAATGGCATACCATGGGACAATGCAGTACTTATATTTGATGAAGCACACAATTTGGTAAGGAGCTCTTCTGCCTGATTTAGTACTTGAACTCTCGTTCCTATATAGCCTTAAGTTGAGCATTCCAGATGTGAAAGAAGTTATACTTTTAGACTTAAATTTGCCATAATTCTTTTATGCAGGAGAGTATATGTGCAGATGCAGCCTCTTTTGATTTATTTTCGAATAACCTCACAGCTTGCATAGCGGAAGCTCATGAATGCATCAAAATGTGTTCAAGAAAGAGGTCCATTGAAAATTCTGCTGATAAACAATTTGATCCTGAAAACTATGCAATCCTTAAAGGTGAACTAACATTCTTTCAACTTCTCAGTCACATTCAGATCCATTTTGTCCTATACTCCTATATGCCTCTTTTGTTCATAGTGGAAAACTGCACCTTAATGATTTTGAGAGTGATCTCTGTGTGGTAATGTCGGAACATTCTTTCCAGCTCTCTTAATGGCACTTGAGAAAAAAATTGGTGAGCTGTTAATTGAATCCAAGGAGGGCTACACAAAAGCTGGGAGTTACATATATGATTTTCTCTCTGAACTGAACATTACGACGGACACATCGAAAAAACTGATCGAGACAATTGATTCTGCCTCTCTGCTACTAGAGGAAGGTAACTCATTTTTGGTATTATTTTTTAAATTGCAATACACAAATATTCTTGATAACTAGGAAGATCAAAGTTGCTCTTATTTTGCAGCTTGATTGTGTTGAATAAACTTTTACTATCTGGATGCTTAGTGCAAATTAGTTCAGTTACTATTGTTCCTTTTTTTTGCTCCAACACGTAGAACTGTGTATCTTTGTACTAAGAAGGAAAAATGCATGCCCAAAAACCCTTTGTTTTTAAGAAAACATAAAGCGCTCTTTTCATTTACAACAAACATGGCTAGAGACTAAACACCTATTGGTTACCGGCCAGCTCCAGGGCAAGAAGGAAAGATAAGCCTTGAGCTCCCACCAAACTCCAGTACCACATCCCTGCAAAGCGAGGCGAGCAACAGGCTCCGTTCAAGTTGGGAGACATGTCATCACACATCAATTGTGATGATTCCAAATCATCCAAGCTAAGTATTATTATCAAATTCAGCCCTTCCTAGCCATCTCAACCGCTCCCAACTCCACTTTAGCCCACCCACCAGTTGTCAAAGGAGATTTCATCTTGTTGTGGAGAAAGATCGTTCAGTCCGACTTTGTGCAAAAGATGAAACAGAACTGCCGAGCAAAGATGGAAGAGATGAGCAGATGATTAATCGTCTCCTCCTGGCCACAAAGGAGTTAGCCTGCAGGATGCGGGAGACCATGGTGTGCCAACTGATCCGTGGTCCAGCATCTATTATGGCAAGCAACCACATGAAGAAGTGAAATTTCCCAGGTGCCCATGCTTTCTAAATCTGTTCCCATGAACTGAAATTGATAGAGCCAAGGAAGAAGCCCATGTAAGCTGATTTAGTTGAGTACTGTTCAAAGGATGAAAGGCGGCATACATGGGAAATCCTCCACACTTGGCTGCAAGACAACCTCCGCAAGAATATCCCGCAATTTCAGAAATTCAGCAATAACACCTATTAGCTCCCTGGATACCTGAAGCAGCCATGATTGGTGAGGGCCAGTCCACTTGTTTTGCCCCATAGCGGGCCCACAAAAAAATAACTAGGGGGTTGGGGGTGCTGAGCTTACAAAGGCACTAGAGGCTTTGTCCTTCTCACAAGTGCAAAAACTTGCGGAGCAAGATCAGCAACTTGCTTCCCATGTATCCATCTGTCCAAAAAAGTGTAGTAGCACCATCTCCAACTTTTGAAAATATTGCTACGGAAAGAAGGGCCCTGACTCAGTTATGAACTGGGATAGGAAATGCCAACTGGTCTATTAGGCTCAATTTTTTTTGTAAGCACAACCGTCTCATATTAAAGGCCTGTTTGGTTCAGCTGTGAGCTGTGTAGAAGCTGCTGTGAGCCTGTGAGTGTGAAACATCTACTGTGAGCTATGTGCTGTGAAAATACTGTAAGTTGTCTGGTTGAAACAACTATGAGCACTACTCCCTTTCTCTATCTTCCTTGAAACAGATGTGAAACATCTCTCTATTGCCGACCATTTGGAAAAGCTGAAAGCCGAAAGCAGGGTCCAAGATGTTGCAAACTACGCAAAAGAAGCTGCTTCTGAGAAAGCAGCTTCAGGTTCAACCTGTTTGGTTGGCAATCTGGCTTTTGGCAGTTATAGAGGCTGAACCAAACATAGCTGAATTGCCCATCCAAGTATTTGCAAGTAAGAGACACTGAGCGCACCATACTCTGGAGGACAGCAGACTTTTGTCCATGGCACCAAACAATGATCATCCTTTGCATCCTTAAACCCTTCTCCAAGAGAGCTTCTTCTAATCTTATCAATGACCTTAATACGTTTAAAGCCATTGCAAGATAGATCTAAGTGGAACTGAGCACAAACTGAACCAAAATACGTCTCCCAGCCTGTGTTGATAGTTTGCCTCGTAACCAATAGATGGTAAACAATTTTATCAATTAGATAGAGGCTGTAATTGTGCTCGGTTAATTTTTTCTCAAAGATAAGGTAATACCAAGGTACTTACAAGGGAAATTGAGTACCTCACATGGCAGCTTTTCTTTCACAAACAGAATATCTAATTCTGAGCTTTGGATAGGAAACGTATTGCTCTTCTGCACATTGGTTTTGAGAACTGATGCTTCACCAAATAAACAAAGAATGTACAGGGTTTTCTCTGTCACTTGCTGTGGGCCAGAGGAAAACATCAGCTGCATGCAGAGAAATCCTATGAGGTAAGGCACGTGTAGCAAGGGGTTGTAGGCTCCCCTCACTGGAAACCAAAGACCAAAGTCACCATATGCCCAAGGATGTCCAATGCAATAATAAATAGCATAGGTGATAATGGATCACCTTTCCACAATCCTCGCTGGTGTAAGATAGCCTCAACAAGGATCCCATTCAGTAGCACCTATGTTGAAGACGATGCTAAAAGCCCCACTGAATAATACCAAACAACGCCAAAACTGAGCTTTCTCAATACTTCAAGGAGGAAGGGCCAAGACACTGAATTGAGTGCGTTTGCGGTGTCTTAAACTTAAGGAGAAGGTGGGGCTGTTTTGTTGATGAAGAAACTTGACCATTTGTTGGACAAGCATGAAGATGTCCTGGAGGAAGCGTTTCTTAATGGTACTTCGATTCTTAGACACCATAAGATCAAGTCAAGATGCCAAACAATTAGCAAGAACTTTGGCGACCAGTTTAGCAAAACTGTGAACAAGGCTTATATGCCTGAAGCCCTTGACATGATCTGGCCCATCCTTCTTAGACAGAAGAGTGACATATGCCGTGTTAACTGCTTCCATGTTCTTGAACTTTCTGCTCCAAACTGCTGAAATGAATCCATACTGTTCTGTTCTAACTTTTGTTCTATTCCTGCATATTTAGGAAATTCTGCTGAAACTGGGCCAGGGGTCCAGGCAAAGGCCACAGTGTCTAGATTGGAGTCAATTAGGGACATGTTAGACATAATTTTTAGGGGTGGTGGTCAAAACCATGCAAAATATTATCGAGTAAGTTTCTCATCATTTACATTTCGCAGTTCATTTTCATTGGGTGTTTAAGTATCTCTGTAATTGCATTTCCCTGTTCGCTTTCATTGGGTGTTTATCCATTATTATAGTTATTTCCATGCTTCTCAATAATTCCGACTTCTCTCTTATTACTGCCATCCAACCCTCATTGCAGCATAAGCTTGCATACTTTACTGTACTCTTACAACCACACTTGATGTTTCCAGTTTCATGTGAACGAATCTCAACAAACATCTGGAGATGCCTTGAAAGTTCTGGGTGAGTTCAAAGTCGATCCCTGACTATTTATGTTCTTTATATTCCTTTATATGAATGAGAAAGTCTGTAATCCCTAAGTATAAGAAAGTCTGTAATCCCTGATACGTTCATGAGTACTATAAACTGCATGGATTGTTGATAGTTCATTCTACCTACAATACATGCTCAGAATAGTTACACCAACTTCAGGTATGCTGTCGTCAAATAAAAATAACTGAAACATAAAAGATTTAATTATTCCAGTGTACACATTACTTAGTTATCTTTATTAATTATGTACAGTTTTCTTGCATTCTCAGGTAAGTCTTCAAGGACCCTTAGTTGGTGGTGTTTCAACCCGGGGCTGGCGATGGAAGAATTTCTCAAGTTGGGTGTGCGCTCCATTATATTAACCTCAGGCACCTTGTCTCCCTTGGATTCCCTAGCCATGGAACTAAACCTGTAAGTAATTCTACATTCATTTCGTTTACTTAGTCATTGAATTGTAGTTTTATTAGTTTCTTATTGATATTGGCTTCTCTGTCTGATTTTGATTATCAAGATAACAATTTTTTTCCATGAATCCAGTGAATTTCCAGTTAGACTAGAAAATCCGCATGTCATTTCCTCAGACCAAATATGGGCTGGAGTTGTGCCTGTCGGCCCTTCTGGACATGCTCTTAATTCTTCTTATCGTACGCGTGATACTATGGAATATAAACAAGAGTTGGGCACTGCAATAGGTAGGCCAATAGTAAATATATGCCGCTGCTTTTGTTCTGATATATTTCTGCTGACCTATATGCTCATTTTACAGTAAACTTCGCACGCATTGTACCAGACGGACTCCTTGTTTTCTTTCCTTCATATTCTATGATGGACATGTGTGTTAATTTCTGGAAACATAGGGTATTCGTTGTTTCTGACTAGTATTTCTTATCACTTGAGGTGTTTATATGCTTAGAAATTTTAAGACTTAATCTCTTACAGAACCATTCAAATTCAGCGTCCGAGAACACAATTTGGCAGCGGATCTGTAAGCACAAGCAGCCAGTTATAGAGCCTAGGCAGTCATCAAACTTTCAAAGTGCAATCGAGGTTTGAAGTATTTTATTAGACATCACTTGAATGATAACACTTCATATTCTCATATAATTATGAACCATTTGATTTGCAGGATTATAGAGCCAAATTACATGATTCTTCTTCTGGGGCAATATTTTTTGCAGTTTGTCGTGGCAAAGTTTGTTCCTATTCTTTGTAACCTTTGCTATCTATTATCACTTTTTTTTTTTTTAATTTTGTTTTCCATTGTCAATCAAAATGCTTCTTTTGCCAGGTCAACATGCTATCTGTTAACCATCATGTTTACTCTTTTTTGTGTGTGCTGAAAGATAAAACATGCTTAATGGCATATAGGCCCTGTTTGGTATGGCTTTTCTCCCAGCTTCCCATCTGAAAAAAAGCTATGCAGCTGCCAAATGCTCAGTTTTCTTCTTTCCCAATCGCTTCTCTGAACGGGCTGAGAAGCGAGAAGCTAGGGTTGAGGTGCTTTTCTGATGCAGCACACTATTTTGGAGGATCAACTCCAAGGTGCTGATATATAGAAATAGCACAAAGTGTTGAAGGAACAGCTTCAACGTGCAAGTAGATAACACCCTAAGGGCAGTATGAATCCACAGACAACAATCCGAATCCGCGGATAGTAAGAGCTCAATCCAAAGCTTAAGAACAAGATCTAATCCAAGATCTTAGATGGAAACATGGAGTTCTATTCATATGATAGAGAATACAAAACAAGTTATAATACATGAGGACATTGCCTCTATTTATAGGCTATGATAGAGAATACAAAACAAGTTATAACCATTATGTTCATGAATCATGATCCATCTTTTTGATGTCCCTCATCATTTTCCCAGCTTCTTTCCTGCTACCAGTACGCGCGCGCCCCTCCTCTGCCTAGCTCACTCTCTGGCGCAGGCTCTGATGTGACAGATGCAATGGCATTTCTCACTGGTCTTGGTGGTGCAATGATTCTCGACTGACATGTGATGATCTTGGACGGGGATTGTCAGTCTCTGGCTGTGAGACGAGCTGGGGGCTAGGGTACTTTGTCTCGGCAGCTTGATGAACTCGGACTGTGGCACAGGCGCACAACCTACCTTCCAATCGGTGACTTGTGTGGTGGCGCTGGAGCACTAGTTTCTCACGTGCCACAGCTCGCCTGGAAAACAACCCTAGTGGACGGGGCCTTGGGCTTGGACTTCAGTTAGAGGGTGGGGAATCTGGGGATTCACAGGATTCATGGCTGCAAGATCGGGGGTAGGGACATTGGAAGGGGTGAAGATGAGAAGAAGCGAGTGGATTTCAATTAGGAAGATTCTCCTCTTACAGAAGCTAGCTCATCGTAAAAGCTGACTTATCAAATAAGCTCATAAAAAAGGCACCTTCAAACAGGGCCATAGTATCTGTATGAGTGCTGTAATGTTAATATAAACATTGTACGTTTATAAATCAGTTTCATGGCAGGGGCCTTGGCCCCTTCAGTTCCCTCAAAATAATAATAATAATAATAATAATAAAAAGCAGTTTCATGAATGCTCTGCGAAAAGCAGGCATACATGATCATGAACATGAATGGTTTGTTTCTGCTGTAAACATACATTTCATTGCGCTATAGAAGTAACCATTGGCTTAGGCAAGAAAAGAATTGATGCCAGGGGCTAAGCAGGGTACTTACAGGAGAGTCTATAGACGTCATAGTTCTAGTGCCAAATTATGAAGCATGGGGTCATCCTGTGATTAAAAATTTAGTGAACAAACCAATGGGTCATTATGAGGACTTGTACTAATAATAAGTTGGGAGTACCATTCCCAAAATGTTGCTTTTTCACTAACCTGAGCTTTGCTCTCTCATTTATTCATTTTTGTACTTGTACAGGTTAGCGAGGGTCTTGATTTTGCTGATCGTGCTGGGAGGGCAGTAATAGTTACTGGAATGCCCTTTGCTACTCCAACTGATGCCAAGGTTTGTTTCTATTTGTATGATGTGTAGTGTCTTCAATGTTTCCTTTTGTTATGCTTCTGTTCTTGCTTTGGAACTTACAATTTTGTACCAATATATTGAATTTTGCTGGCTTGTTGTTGAGCCGGGTTCATACGTGGATTTTCACACATATTTTTAATTGTCGCATTGGATGAGTTGAATTCTGCTGCAGCTTTTAAGTCTGGAAGTGTTTTGTCATCATTCATTAGTTTTTCTAAAGACAATTGATTTTCTTTTCTCCTTGCTTTTTGACCTGCATGATTTTATTACCATATTGCACAAACTACTAGGTCTTGGACTTTTGGCAAGAGTAATTGGTCTTTTCCTTTAGTTAATCCTCAATTTTCCTTTGTGTTCGTTCCAGGTTCGGCTCAAGCGTGAGTATTTGGATAAGCAGGGGACACCATCTAATAAAAACACAAAGGTTCAACAGTTTCATAGTAAATTGTAAGCAGAACTTTGCAGATCAATTTTACAAAAAGGTTTTGTGATTGTTTTGTAGACGTTGACAGGAGAACAATGGTATGTGCAACAAGCAGCACGAGCTGTCAATCAGGCTGTTGGACGTGTTATCAGACATCGCCATGACTATGGAGCTATTATTTATTGTGATGAAAGGTCTAATCTAATCATTGTTCTCTAAGTAACAAATCTAAGCATTGTTGTTTTTGTACTGAATTTCCCGTGGAAATATATTCTTTATTGTGCTGGGCTTGCTGTCAATTATTTCTTGATCTTCCATGGTATAACAGACACTATCATACATACAGTCATACTCAATTCGATGGTTGTGTCTAATCTTATTAAACGGTAGATGTTCTATAATTACACATAATTTCTTGGTCCTGACTTTTCGGTTAGAGCTTCCGGCGGCACACCCTAGGTCCTGACTTTCCCTGTGGGAGCGAATTTCAGGCTGGGGAACCCCTCGCCGCGCCTCCTGTGGGGAAGTTGTCCTGGCCTGAAGGTAACGGTGCAGTCCAGCCAAAGGCTGTGGCGGCACCCGGGTGTGCAGAGGGGTTCAGGGGTTTTCTCATTCGGAGACTGAGAAGTGAGAATCTCCTTTAGTTTAGTACTGTGGGGGCAGTCTTTCCCCACCGCCCAATTTTTTTTATATATATATATAAATTTGTTTATTCTTAGTTTTTTATATAAATTTGTTTATTAACAGAGCTACTTCTCATTGTATGTTGGTTATAGGTTTGCGTGGCCAAATTATCAATCTCAGATGTCATATTGGCTCCGACCTCATATAAAGGTACATTTGTTTACTGTCTTAATACAATGTTCTTTCCTGTGCTTATATTCCTTCTGCAGTGCTACTCAAAGTATGGGGAAGTAGTCCAAGGATTGACCCGGTTTTTTCGAAATAAAGCTTCTTCAGATCCTTTGACGCTAGCGCCAACAGATTGTAATAGTAAGTCTAGTTTTGAATAATGTGATAAGATTCTTTTATATGTTCCTTTTCTATCTATTTATATGCAAGTTCACACATATTTAATTAAATTTTGAAACTTATTCCGGTATTCTTTGTTTTTCTTGAACAATCCAGTGTACTTTGTTGGAGTATGAGTATTAGGCCCATGAGGCCCATGTATGCAACTATATGACTACCCTTCTAGGGTTAGCCCTAATCGAGTAATCCAATTCTAACATGGTATCTAGCTGCTGTCGATCCCCTTCCCCTCCCTTCCCTCTAGACCGCCGCCGCCGCCAGGTGCCGCCGGCGCGCCGCCGCCGCCGCCGGGCTCCATGGCAGGCGAGCGGCCTCCTCCTCCTCCTCCCCACTACTTCCTCCACTTCCCCCTCCCCACCCGTAAATCGTGGGTCCGGGCGGGCTGCGGGGGTCTCTCAATCGCGCGGGTCCGAGGCTGCGCAGTGCGGGTGCTCGATCCTTGCAGCCCTGCACGCCGGGGCTTTCCCCTTCCTCCCGGCCGAGCTGCCTGTGGGCGCGGGGGCCCGCGCGCGCCTCTTCCTCTCCCGACCGGGCCAAGCAGCTCCGCCCCGCTTTGGGCGCAGCATGGCTGCCGTCGGCGACCGCCTCCGGGGGCCGGCACCGAGGACGGGGTGCCGTGGATGGGGCCGTGGAAGGCGACCCACCGCCTCCCACCCACCGCCGGTGGCCTCCCAACCCGCTGGCGGTGCGGGGCTGCGCTGGTGGCCTCCCAGCCACCCGCCAGTGGAGGATTGGCATGTAACGGTGGCAATTTCAGCACCCTCACCGCCCTCACCGCTTGCTCCTCCGGCAGCCTCACCGCCCCTTGGCCCTATGGGATGCCCATGTGGACTCCGACCATCGTGGCGACCGCCGGAGCCGGCCCCGAGTGCGGGGACCAGCACCAACCCTTTCCCTCCACCACCTCCTCCGCCGTCCACTTTGCTCTCGCCGGCGTCCGCTCTCACCAACGCCCTCGCTGCTGCCCGGGCGGAGTACGCGGCGGGGGCGGGCTCGTCTTCGGGAGGCGGCCGTCGCTCCGGAGCGCGAGCGCCGCGGCGGTGACGCCCGGGCTGCCCGGATTTGCCGGCCTTGGAGCACCTTTCGCCGCCCTTGCCGCTCCCGACGGGCGGGCTACCTCCCTCGCCATTCTTTGGACCCGGTGGTTGGGGCGGTCCACCGTCTGTCGTCCACCACGGTGGTCCCGGCGGCACGACCGGCCGACCGGTGACACGGCTCCACCGCCGGTGGCGGGGTCCGAACATCCGCCTCCTGGTCCCGGCCGCCCTCGAGCCGGAGTCGCCGTCTACGCCGCCGGGCGCGACTTGGTCCTCCTCACTCTCGCCGCTACGCCCTCGGCGACCACGTCTGTGCGACCCGCCGGCGTGCCTCCTACCGCCTCGCGGGCGCGCCGACAAGACGATATCGTCCTCTCTCCCGGATCGTGGGGACGATCTCCGTCGACCTCCACGGCCTCCTCCGCAACACTCCGACGACGCGCGCCCGGCCGGGCGCTTGAGGGCGGTTCGGGCAACGCCGAGACACGGGCTATGCGCGGCTCGGCGAGCTTCCGGACTTTCGTCGGGTGACCTCTCTGTCGGCCGAGTTACGCCGCAAGATGAAGGCCATGGCGGACTCGCTCGGCGACCTTGGCTGGCCCGTGGAGGACCGTATCCTGGTCCTCAACGTCCTCCGCAGCCTCGGCGACCGCTACGCTCACCTCGGGAGCATCCTCACTTTCGAGTCGCCCCTTCCTAGCTTCCCGCAGTCCGTGACGACCTTGTCATGGAGGAGCTCCGGGGGGGTTCACTTTGTGGCGGTCTCAGCACCGGCACCCTTGTCCTCTACGACTGCACTCACCGCCACTCCACCTCTACGTCCGTCCACTCCGGCGCCGTCGTCTCTCCTTGGCACCCCTCCTCCGGGCCGAGCGGTGGTGGGGGGGGCGTGGTGGTGGTGGCGGTGGTGGTCGCCCGTCGCCGTGGCGGCAAAGGCGGTGGCCGTGGAGGCGGTGGCCACACTCCGGCGCACGTGCCTCCTCGAGGTGCACCCGGCCCACTCTCCAAGACCCGTGGTCGGGTCGCATCTCGATGTGGCCCTTCCAGCACCGCTCCCGGCGGCGCCTCGTCCGCCGGCGGCCATGTTGGCCGGTGCTACTCGGGGTACTCCTGCGACGACGTGGGCGGACCCTTCCGGCGCCTACTCGGCGTCCCACGGGCTCCTCCCGGTGCCTTGCCGGGCCGGTCGGTTGGGACCTGGCGGCCTTGGGCGCCTACCACAAGATGCCAGCCACGACCCCTCCTGCTGGGCCAGTGTGGGTCGCCGACTCGGGTGCCACGTACCACACCACTCTATACTCTCGTCGGTTCGCCCTCCTTCCTCCCTTCCTTCGTCCATCATGGTCGCAAATGGGTCATGTCTTCTGTCACTTCCGGGCGCCGCCGGGCTCACGGGTCTTTTTCTTCCTCGATGTTCTTGTTGCCCCTTCCATGGTCCACAACCTCCTTTCTATTCGTCGTTTTACGGTGACAATTCTTGTTACGTTGAGTTTGACTCTTACGGTCTTCTTGTGAAGGATTTGGCTACCCGGCGTCCTCTACTCCGGTGTGACAAAGACGCGGGCCCCTTTACACTCTTCGGTTTCGGCATCTTCTTCCTCTTCGTCGCCGGCTTTTTGTCATTTGCTTTTCGCCGCCACTACCTCCTCTACTACTTGGCACCGTCGTCTCGGCCATCCTGGACGTGACGCCTTGATGCAGCTTAGTCGTAGCTCCGACATTCGATGTACTCGAGCTCACGATGAGCATTTGTGTCATGCGTGTCAACTGGGCCGCCATGTTCGTCTTCCTTTTTCTTCTTCTACTTCGCATGCGGCCCATGTTTTTGATCTTATACATTGCGACCTCTGGACATCCCCGTCATCGGTAACTCGGCTATAAATACTATTTGGTGGTGGTTGATGATTTTTCGCGATTATTCGTGGACTTTCCCTTTGCATGCCAAGTCGGAGGCTTTTCCCTCTCTTCACCACTTTTTGCACGGGTGTTGACTCGGTTCGGCCGCACCATCAAGGTCGTCGGTGTGACAATGGTCGTGAGTTCGACAACGGCACCTCCCGTGCCTTCTTCCTTTCTCACGGGTGCGGCTCCGCATGTCTTGTCCGTATAGCTCCTCCCGAGCGGCAAAGGCGGAGCGCATGATCCGTACCACGAAGCGGCGCCCTGCGCACCCTTCTTCTCCGGCGTCCCTTTCCGCCGCTTACGGGCGAGAGAGCGCACACCTCCACCTACCTTCTCAACCGCCTTCCTTCCGGCTGCACGCGCCCGGCTCCCACGCCACACCATGCCCTCTTCGGCACCCCTCCTCGCTACGAGCACCTCCGTGTTTTTGGGTGTGCGTGCTACCCCAACACCGCCTCCACTGCTCCACACAAACTGGCTCCCCGCTCGACCCTGTGCGTCTTCCTCGGGTACTCCCCCGACCACAAGGGTTACCGCTGCTATGACCTCACCTCTCGTCGGGTCCTCATCTCTCGCCATGTGGTGTTTGATGAGTCGGTCTTCCCCTTCTCCACCACCACCACCTCCCGGCTTCCCCCGGACCTCGACCTCTTTGAGATGTGTCCTTGACCCGGTGGCCCGGCCACCTTTCTTTGTTTTCTGCGGGTCCTGCCGCCGTGTCGGCTCGCCCCCCCGCTCTTTTGACTTCGGCAACTTGTGCGGGTCCGGTGGCCTCGCCCTCCCGGCGGCCCCTGTCGTGGGCCCGGGACGCCGGTGCACATTCCTCCGGACCGCGGGCGCCGGCGGTGCCGTTGCACCCGGACCGCCGCTCCGTCTACTACCGGCGGGGGCGCGGCGGTCCCGCCACCTCCGCCACCGGGGTGGCCCCGTTCACCGGCGGTACCCTCTCACCACCGGCCACGCCTACTCCTCCGCCGCGGGTCCCGGCCGCACGTCTGTGACGCCGGTGTACCACGCCGCTCCTCCACCGCGACCCGCGTCCACGTTCACCCGATGGTGACGCGGCACGACGGCGGGTACTCTGCGGTCCCGGGCTCTTGCGGCGATGCCGGCGACTCGCGGGTCTTCCCGTACCCTCTTCCGTTCGCGGCCCTGTCCGACCCTCACCGGGCGCCGTGCAATGGAAGAGGAGTACGCGGCTCTCCTCGCCAACCGGACTTGGGATCGGTGCCCCGCCCGGCTCCAACGTCGTCACCGGCAAGTGGATTTGGACACACAAGCGGCGGGCGAGATGGTACCTGGGAGCGGTACAAGGCTCATTTGGGTTCTTCGCGGGTTCACTCGGCGCCGGGAGTTGACTATGATGAGACCTTCGGCCGGTGGTGGTGAAGCCGGCCACCGTCCGCACGGTGCTCTCACCGGCTCTTGCTCGCTCCCGGCGGTACATCATTTGGATGTCAAGAATGCCTTCTGCATGGGAGCCTTACCGAGACAGTCATCGCGGTCACCAACGGGGTTTGTCGACTCTTCTCGTCCCGACATGGTCCGCCGGCTCAACAAGTCTCTCTACGGCCTCAAGCGAGGCCCCTCGGGCGTGGCACTCTCGGATTGCGCCTTCTTGGTGTCACCGGGTTTTGTGGAGGCCAAGTGAGATACGCCCCCGTTTATCTACCACCATGGAGCCGAGGCTGGCGATGTACTGCTGCTCTATGTTGATGACATTGTCCTTATTGCCTCCGGTCTGCACTACTACACCGCATCATCGGCGCTCTTCGCCGGGAGTTTCCTTTGAAGGATCCGGGCATGCTCCACCACTTTCTCGGGGTCTTTGCCGAGCCTCGTCCCGGACTGGACTTCTTTTTCACCGCAAGTACACTCTTGATATCCTGGAGCGGCGGGGATGACGGTACGCAAGCCTTGCTCCACTCCGGTTGACACACGAGGGGCAATTCGCCGAGGCCGAGGGCAGTCCAGTGGCGAAGACCCCACCGAGTACCATTTGGTGCGCCGGTACCTCACCTTCACGGACCGGACATCACCTCGCCGTGCGGCAGGATTTGCCTCTACATGCATGATCCTCGAGAGCCCCACCAGGATCGCTCTCAAGCGCCTCCGCTACCTCCGCGGCACCTTTGTTGACTACGGGTTGCTACTTCATCGGTCTCCCTCCAGCGGTGGTGGTGTACGGCGACAGCCGGCCCGGGGCGGGTGTCCCGACACTTGGCGCTCCACCTCGGGCTACGCCGTCTTCCTTGGTGGCAACTTGGTGTCTGGTCGCCCAAGCGTTAGCCGGTCGTCTCGCTCTCGATCTTTGGCGAGGCGGAGTACCGCCGTATTTGTTGCTAACGGCGTGGTGAGGCTTCGGCTCCGGCGGCTCCTCGCCCGAGCTCCACAGCCCTCTCTCCGGGACCACAGCGGTCTCACTGCGACAACGTCGGCGCCGTCTACCTCTCCACCAACCCCCGTGCAGCACCCCGGAGGACCAAGCATGTGGAGATCGATCTACACTTTGTCCGTGATCGGGTCGCCATCGGCGGTTCGGTCTGCATGTCCCGACCACCTCCCGGTTCGCCGACATCTTCACCAAGGGTCTCCCATCCTCGACCTTCACCGAGTTTTCGCTCCGGCCTCAACATCACCCGTGGCTAGTTGCGTGCGTGGGGGCTCTGTGTTGTACTTCTTTTCGTGTCCAGTCTGCAAACTCCGTTGGCGACGGTAGTTCAGACTGCGGGGGGGTGTTGGAGTATGAGTATTAGGCCCATGAGGCTAGGCCCATGAGGCCCATGTATGCAACTATATGACTACCCTTCTAGGGTTAGCCCTAATCGAGTAATCCAATTCTAACATACTTGTTAATGATACATGTTCTGCTGTGAATATGGTTTTTTTCACAGCTTATTTGTTAGCTGACATGTTGATGATAGCTGATGTAAAATTTTCCTCAGAAATATACCATTAACGTTATGTAGCAAGTTACCCTGCCAAACCTACGCTAACAGTCCACATCTCCACATTAGATGGAGTGTCATTGCCAAAGGGCCTTTAGTCCAGTTTGTTAGAGGAACCCAGCGGCACTCCTTAGGTCCTGGGTTCGGGTTCGGGTTCGACTTCTGGTGGGAGCGAATTTCAGGCTGGGGTTAAAAAAATCCCCTCGTCTGTCCCACGGTGAAAGCACAGTTCTAAGGCCCCGCCCTGGTCATGGTCGTCTCACATGGAGTACGGTGCCGCTGTGTATGGGTGGGGCAGGGGTTCACGGGTTTTCTCGACCTGCGTGAGAAGGTTGAGTTAGGTGGAGTGTCATTAATTCACTAGTCATATGTTCGTAATGACCCATTTAGATGTTTGTAGGTAGATTAGGATTCAAGTAATGAAAGTGTAATATAAATGCTTGATTGTACAAACTTGAACAGAATGGGACTGAATCAGCAAAATCAACTATAATTCTAGCAATACAGGGCTGGTGCAAAGGTGAGGTTTCTTCAGTATAAAAGTGGCTGTGGCTCAAGCAAATTGCATTAGAAATTGACAAAGGATGTCTATATTGGGGGATAGAGAGCTGATTTGTGGCCATTATTATCGGTTTTGCAGTCCATATGGTCATTGATTTAATCATTTCAATTGACCAGTGAACCTGATGAGTCTGCCTCGCGTTTAAATTGCCAGCTTAGGAGCGGGATGTGAAACTTAAATAGTTTAGGAACCTAGATATGCAATTCATAGAGGACCGCCAATGTAATTTACTCTCAGTACATATTTAACTCATGACTGATACATCTTTTTCAGTTTCTTATATTTATGACCACTGAAAGGGTTGCTATACAGCCTGGTTTTATTTTGTAGAATAGGATAGTCAAGGTCAAGCAGCATAATACCAGCTCTCTTCTACTGCATGTTTGTTTAATTTTGTTGAGGGAATGCAATACAAACTTTTGGCATTTAAATTACTACACTTGTGTGCTGCTTGCTTTATTTCTCTTATTAGTAATTGTTGTTTATTTACAACTCATTCTATAATGTTACATGCAGATTGTATAGCACCACTAGCAAACAAACACATGCCTGAAGAGAAGCCATCAGATTTGGTACATCCTTTGCATTGACATAACTGATCAAGATTTTAAGTTTAATGCCTCTGGAGCTTACAGATGCTTCCTTCTGCTAGGCTGCCAGTGCACAAGATGAATGCCCACAAATCACATTATCAGGAAATTCAGCCATGAGAAGTAACTTTTTGAAGTTGGCTCAGATCACTCCTGCTAATCGTTCAACGCTCCCTACAAAGCACAACTTTACATCTACATCTACGAAGTCGAAGTACAACTTCTCAGATACCAAGGTCGCTGATAGGACTGATGGCTTGGCAATAGAAGGGCATCTGAAGGAACATACCTTCAAGTCTTTAGGGCTTAAGAAAGCTAAAACAACAGACATATCCAAAGATGCTGTTGGCTCTGATGACGTCTCTTCAAAATTGCCTCAAAATATAGGTTCAAGAGCTTTGGCCAGATACCAATGTGAAGGATCTACACCTGAATCAAAGAAAAGCACTACAGCAACAGCATGCGGAAAGGATGAGGCGACCTGTGAAAAATCTGAAGGCCAGGAATCTAACTCAGGGGCAGCCTTCTTGAAGCTGGTATGCTATTATTTTTCTGTAGTTTGATTACATTTCGTGCTTTGCAGAATCAGTGCAATTTGTTAATGTAAATCTTTTCAGTATGTGCTTGAGATAATTGTGTTCCTTCAATGTTTGCTAGGCTAAAGAAAAGCTTAGCAGCGCAGAGTATGGACAGTTTGTTGAATATATGAAGGCCTTAAAATCTAAAACTATGCATACCAAGGACTCACTTGAAGCAATAACAAAGCTTTTTTCGTCCTCAGGAAAACTTTCACTTCTTGAAGGGTAACACTTATTGGCAATTTGATATACTTTTTGGCATTTCCTTTGCTGTTTGTCCCCTTGTGTTATTATACCTTTATTTATGCTTAATTGTCATTCCTGTTTGCTTTACAGGTTCAGGGTTTTTGTTCCAAAGAACCATCTTCCATTATATGAGCAGCTTGTTCGAAGATGAAGCTCTGAAACTTGAATGGTGAAATTCAGCATGCTGTTTGTTGTTTTGGATCTGTGTACTCTTGAAGACCAAGCAAAAAACACTCTGAATGGATGCCGTTAAGTAGAACAAGAGGAGACATCAAGGATAAATGTAGAGTTTTAAAAATTGGGACACCATAGTTGTCTGTGACTGATTAACCTGATAGTTTGGTTTACTAACCTATGGTTTACCACAATCAGTCTATAAGTTGTGGATAGTGTGAACAAACTAATAGAATGAAAATAGTACTCCATCCTTTTCAAAATTGTAAATCGTTATGACTTTTCTTGGTAACTTTTGCTATGCATCATCTAGATGTGGTAAAAGCTATGTATCTAGAAAAGCAGGAATGACTTGCAATTTGGAATGGAGTAACTTTTAGTTGTACTAGGAAAAAATAGAGTCTATCCTATTCTAAGCTCAAGCTCTGGATATTTGGTTCCGGTGGAAGTTAATTTAAATAAACATTCCTAACTGCCAACCTACAACCTGTGATGTGTTTAAGCTTTTATATGTGCAGCTCTATTTGTATGCTGCTACATTTTGTCAGAGGATCAGGTTGCAGTCTGGTACCGCAAACATTTGTTATGTAAATATTTCTTTGCTTTGATCGGTACAGTTTATGGAGTTTCATCCTAGTGATTTTTCTGACTTCCAAGGCTCTTGTCAACCCGCTGGGCATTTCCAGTGGTTCAACTGGCCATGTTAGTACCGGCAGTTAGGTCAGCAAAGGCTCTGAGAACATGCTTGTGCACAGCCTTGTCATTCAGCTGCAGGTAGAAAAAGAGTAGATCTTCCAGGAAGTCCCAATCCAATGGCTGACATAGGCAGCCATGGTGCAACTTTATCATGTTTTGCATTGATCTCCGGAAGTCTGTGTAAGGGTCCATGGAGAACACCACTATAGCTGTGCTGTCACTGCCATCCTCACCTGACCTAGCTTCCTTGATGTCTTCTGAGGATGATTCTGAAGATGTCTCCGCTTTTGGTGGTGTCTCGTTGACTATTGATGTCGATGTGCCTGCCGATGATGATTCGTTGTTTTCATGTATGTAGAGGGAGCGGAAGTTATCGAAGAGGAAGCGGTCGACGTCGGAGAGCGTCGCCGCCTGGTCCTTGCTGTTGTCGTCCGCACCGGCGGCGGCGGCCTGATCGGCGTCCAAGTCTAGCGACTGGGTTTTGGGTAACCTGCAGGTGGAGAGGAGGCGAGCGCTGGTGATGTTAGACGGAATGGCTGAGGTGGGGATGTGGATTGGAGGGATCTTCTTGAGCGTCTTGGAGAGGTAGAGCTGCAAGGATTTGCGCAGCCTGGTTCTTTTCCTGTCGTCTTCCATTTTCCACACCTCCCTCACTCTCTCTCTTCCTCCCCCGAAAGCAGAGCCTAGTGTGCAAGTAATAAAAGGTACAATGAGAGATGGAAACTGCACTAAACAAGAGTTGCGAATGGTAACGACCTTCTTCCCTTCTTTTTATTGTGCTACTAGTCGGAGTTCGCGAACGGTAACGCCCCTTCCCTTTTATTGTGCTAGTATGAGTTACGAGGGAATTCGTGGTTTAATAAAGGCGCAGGAGGTGTTCATC